>PVJH01042467.1:0-14272 GCA_004026705.1 Nesogale talazaci
ACTAAATATTGAAGCCTGGCCATGGACCTCTACGTAGAGCAGCGGTTCTCAACTTGTGGGTCACAACCCCTTTGGAGGTCAAACAACCCTTTCCCAGAGGTTGCCTGATTCATAACAGTAGCAAAAGGACAGTGAGGAAGTAGCAACGGAAATAATTTTATAATTGGGGGTAGGCACCAAAACATGAGGGACTGTGAAAGGATCTCGGCATGAAGAAGGTGGAGAAGCACTGGCTTCACGGGCAGCCTCTCGCCCCCTCACCCAGTCACACTCTCTCCACCCGGACATACCCAGCTTCTCCTGGGCAGCCAGCTTCTCCGCCTTCAAGGCTTCTTTGTGGCTTTGCTCCAGCTGCTCGATCTGTGCTGCATACACCTCTTTGAGCTCCCTGCGGACGCCAGGAGAAGGTAGAGTCATCAGTGAAAAGTTCACCCCAGGGCTGAGCCCCGGTGGCGTAGTGGTTGTGCGTGGGACTGCGGCCCACTGGGACGGAGGTTCAATTCCAGCAGTGGGGCTGGGCCTCCTACTCCCACCACCAGAGAGCAATGATGCCCCCCCCCCAAAAAAAAAAAAAGAAAAGTTCACCCCCTCTCCCCATAACACAAGAAGCCAGTAGACAGGATGGGGAGGGCAGTAGGGTGGAAAGGGGGCTTTACTTTCTGAGACACTTCCCTGGTATCCCCTTCCCTCGACATTTCTCTACGAGTTGTTTTGAATCGAGCTGTCGAGATGCAGACAGCATTCTTGGAGCCTTCCAGCCAGCTGTCCCCAGCTGAGATACTTTGAGAGCCCAAGACATCCCAGGCCTCCGCTCCAGGAGGCTGCTGCGAGCGGTGTTTCCTGTCGCATGCTCAATCATGAATGTTCCTTCCCTGCCCGCCTTCACCTGCTAGGATTTCTGGATCTGTGCCGTAGGTTGCCACCCCTTTGAGGATCTGAATGACCCTTTCACAGGAGTCTCTTGATTCATAATAATAGCAAAATGACAGTGATGAAGTAACAGCAAAAATAATTACATGGTGGGGGTCACCACAACACGAACAACTGTACGAAAGGGTTGCCACGGCATTAAGGCAACCCGGCTGGTTTTAGTTCCCACTGGGTTAGTTTCTGCTGGTTTGCCTGCTGTCAGTCAGTCCGTCCTATGTCTTCTGCCAGCTTTTTCCAGGCCCCACCTCCCAACCAGGCAGAGTCAGAGGTGGGTGAAGAGGAAGGGGGGTGGGGTTGAGAACAACACTGGCTTCACACAGAAAACTCATTGAGATTCAAAGTGTGTGTGTGGGGGGGGGGGGGGGAAAAAGGGGGGGGGGGGGGGAAGGCGAGACTACTATGAACAACAAAAAGATTAGAATGAAGCAAAATAATAAGATGCACACGAGGGAGAAGTCATGGCTCGTGCCTTCAGCTCAAACCAACCTGCCCTTCAAAGGCATCTACCTCATCGTCCCCCACCCCTGGCCCCTCCAGGCTGCCCTTCAAGCTGTCAGGCTTTTCAGTGAGCTGAAATCCTGCAGAGGACACCGGGACTGCAACACACAAGGGCGGGTGCCCGATGGCCTACCTGTGCTTGGTTTCAAAGTTCTGCTCCAACTCGGCGCACCTTGTTTCCATCTCACTGGAGAGCTGGAGATGAAGCCTCAGGTTAACAAGCCAGGAGTGAGCCTCAGGCACCAACCTGCCTCGTCTGGCCCTCCCCTCTACGAGACAGACACTCACGCCCCCACCCCCACCCCCATCTCCACCCCAGCTCCTGCTGCTGTGGTACCCAGAGAACCCAGACTCCAGGGGCAACAGGACCATTCTGGCTTGTCTGTGTTCTTTTGTCCTGAAGGACTTTCCAAGGCTGGTGTCCAGAAGCCATCTCTTTGACTAGCTGAGTCTGGTCTCCTCTGCTAGACTCTGGTTTCAAACTGTGGCCTTCGGACTCAAAGGATTTGGACTGAGAGAGACAAAGAGGGCTACGATTCCGACCCTGCCTCCATTGACCCTGAAATCCAGTGTTACCACGTCCCTGATGACAGAATGGTCAGTGCTGGCAAACAGGGTTTGCTCATTCCATTCTAGTCTGTCAGAAACGTCTGGTGAGGGTCCCAGGGAGAATAGATACTTTAAAACCACGCAGTGGTCACAGTCAGGCTCCTGCCCTGGGCCAGGAAGGTGTTATAGTATCAAAGATCCATGGCTGCAGGTCCAGGCCAGTGGTCAGCTCCAGCCGTGCTGTTGGGCCTGCCAGAGTGGGGGCCAGAACAGACTTTTCCATGAGGCCACACAACAAACTGGTGAATTCACAGAGGGGAGACTTTTAAGACTCACAATGTAGGGTCTCTTCATGGAAATCATCTTGAAACATGTCTTTATCACGTAGAAAGAGAATGTTTTGAAAATGATGACAACATATGTACAAATGTGCTTGACATTGTGGATGGATGCATGGATTGTGATAAGAACTGTAGGAGCATATACATATATACATATACATGTATATATATTTCTTTAGTACAGACTGGGCCTTGGTGGCCTGCGATAGTTAGACTTTATGTCAACTTGCACTTGTGGATGGGTGGAGTCCAACCGTCAATCAAAGTCACAGCCCCTTGCTGGCTGCCTCCTGGGGGAGACATGGACTTTTTATGAGACAAAACAGGGAAACTTCCTTCCTCTCTGCCCCTGTGCCTTCCTGTCTGAGGGGACTCTGACCCTGACTCTGGGCCAGCCCCACATGGGCTGTCTGACACTAAGAGCCGCCTGTGCATGCCATGTGTACACCGACCTTGGGCTTCAGTTGGGCCGGGCTGGACTGTCTACTTGCCATGAGATTGCTTCTTGACGGAGAGCGCTGTCTTAGGTCAGGGTCACTGATTTTGCTTCTCCAGACAACGCAGCCTAACACGTGGTCTGAGGTGCATCTTGCCCAGTGGGCCGCCACTGATGAGCTGAGTGAGTTTATGCAGGTCATTTACCTGCACTGAGTCTGTTTCATTGGGTCTAGACTGGAGACTACAAACTTGAAGAGCTTTAATAGAGATAAGATAATGAAGAGTAGTGGGAGATGCCTCAGCTTGCGTCTTGAGCTGGGTCACTGTCAGAGTCAGACATGTGTGGGGCAGGAAGAAGTCAAGGATAAGTTCACTGGCTAAGAACTGGGAAGTTGACTTCCTGACTGAGTATCTGGTCGAGTGCTCCAGTGAAGCCAACCAACCACCCCTGCTTGAGATGGGGAAGGAGGGATTGTAACAAGACAGCAAGAGGGATTGTGATAAGAAGACAGATGGGGAAATCTACAGGGGAAGGGTCACTAAATTGTCCCAAACCCCCAAAACAAAACAGAAGCCAAACCTCACTGTCATTAAGTTGGTGCTGACTTATAGCGACCCAAGAGGACAGGGCAGACCTGCCCGGGGAGGTTCTGAGCCTGCAACTCTAGGGGAGCACAAAGCCCTGTCTTTCTTCTTCGGACTAGCTGACCTTGCCCTGCCAGGGCTCCTTCAAGAAGCAGAGGTCTAGCCACAGATTCCGAAGAGTGGGCACTGGGAGCTTCCATGGTAACAACGGGAAAGGGGAACTGGAAGGCGGCTCCTGCCACTCTCAGCGCAGTGCTGGAAGCGTGAGGGTGGGGGTTCCATTAGTGAGAGGTGCAGCCACTGAACTCGCTGCACAGGTCACCCCGAGGGTGGGGAGCACCATGTCACTGAACACACGGGGGCGACCCAGAGAACTTCCAGGAGGAATTGAGTTAGATCTTGAACAAGGACTTAAGCTCTTGCCATCACGGATGGAATGGAGTCAGAGAAACAGCCCTGGGTGGCCTAGATCCCATCTTCAGATTGCCGTGGCCCCGGACGACGTGGTTTGCATGCGTGCGTTAAAAGGCCTGCCATCTGGTCGGGCCTACAGCAGGTGAGCTGAAAAGACTGGGTTTCCTCCTACAGAGAACGATGAAAGAACATTCGAGGGACACTCACCAGTTTTTGGGCAGCCTGGTGGTCTCTGTTCAATTGCTCTATGATCGCTGTCAGCTCTGAGATCTGCTCTTCTAGGTCAGAAATGATATTAGTCCTGTGGGCACAGCGAGTCTTCTCTCAGTCATAGAGCTGACTTTTCGATGCAGCCAGGGGCCCCCGGGAGGGGGGGGGGGGGCTCTGGCCTGGCCAAAGCACAGCATGGCCATTATCATAGGGGCTGAGGGGGAGTGTGGAGGGGTGGTCCAGGGGAAGGAGTGGGCTGCAGGGTGGTAGGGCCCCAGACTACCCTTTGGGGTACCCACCCAGAGTGCGTGGGGCGGGTTGGTGCCCTCCTGAATAGCAGGGAGATTGGAATTAGTCCGAAATGGATTTGGATCTGCTCCTGTATGTGACTAATCATGGAGATAAGGCTTCGAAGCTCGGAGAAGAGAAAGTGGGAACACAGGACTGATGGTGATGGTGACGGCTGGACAAGGAGTGGGTCCAAGATGCAACAAAGGAAGGATGGCAGAGAAAGGCATGGAGAACAGGAAACCAAGCCTGCACTCTGTTTCTGAGCCTGGGGTCTTCCTGACAGCCCTAGGCTCTTCCGTTTCCTTGGTGGGGGTGGGGTAGATAGGCTGGCAGGCAGTGCTGATGTCTGGTGGAGCTAAGAGAAGTTCTCCAAGTCATGAGAGTCTTACTCCTGTCTAACTGGAGGCAGAGAGGGTGTGGAATGGAAAAACCGGAGGCAGGATACAGGAGGAAAAGACATTGGGGTCCAAGAGATTGAATCACGGGGCAGTTCCCTCTTGGGGCTGTGATGTGCACTATCGATAATCCTCACAGGCACGGGAGACTTCTGTCTTATTCTGCCACAAACTTCTCAGAAGACCAAGAAGTGGAGGCGGCGCTGCCTCTGCCTGTGGACCAAGGCCCGCGCTCTTGCTATAGAGGGTGTGGGCAGCAGGGGAAAGAAACAGGCCTGAGACCCCCCTGCATGGGAAGGAGGAGTTCGGCTCAGGTTTTTCTGGGCCGAGTCAGAAGGGGGTGGCCCTGAAGCCTGGCCTCCCTTGGGCCCACCCTTAATCTGAAGGCCTTCGCAGGTTAACACATGGTCTCCTTTCTCTACACGACAACCTCGGGCTCCCCAAACAAGCCATTGTCACACGAGGTTTTTTCCAGCTCACAGAGATGCCTCGTGGGTCAGAATCAAACGGGGCTCCACCAAGTGTCTGGGCTGATTTGTTCAGAGCTAGACCGCCAGGCCTTTCTCCCCAGGCATTTTGGGGTCAACGAGGACCTCCGACCATTGGGTGAGCAGTGGGGCCCATCAAATGTTGCACCTGCCGACTTCGCCATGCACTGACGGCTACTAAGTAGTCAACTGTGTGTGTGTGTGTTGGGGGGGGGTGTCTGGTGGGGACGGTCGTTGTCTTGAAGATTTCTGTCGCGGGAAGATAATTCTCACCAAAACAAGCAAAAGCCAGGAGGAGGCAGGGAACCCTTTGGGCAGCCTTCGCTGAGTGTTCGGCTGTGGGAGTCAGGAGATGGCGGTCAAAGGACAAAGTGGCTGGTTCGATAAGTGACTGGGTGGTGAGGAGTGGACGGGGCCTGAGGGCCAGGGGTTGGACTCAGGAGGAGCTGGGCTGGAGCCTCCCCGTCCCTGCCGTGGCCCCAAGAGGGATCGGCTAAGCGGGATCCGTTGGTCATCGCAGCAAAGCGCAGACTCAGCATTCCCAGACACCCCGGTGGTCTGTTTCAAGCGCATCCTCTGAATGCATGCTTTTTTTCATGAATATTTTATCTGCTTCTCAGCCCTGGGAAAAGCTGTGCTGTTGTCTACCTGTGGAATGACACGACCCCCTCATCACTCTCTGGGTCATCGGCCTGATGTGATCTTCCCGTGTCCCCAGGTCCGGTAATGGGACCCAAGCAGAGAGGGTGGGTGTGGAGGGGAGCAGGCCTCAGGAAACAGGGGGAGGCACCCTGTAAAGGCAGCTTGCAGGGCCTTTAGCGGGGGCACCCCATGTCCTGGGCATGGATGGGAGGCTGTCTGAGAAGCCAGACTGAGCCAGAGAAGGCAGGCGTGCAGGGACTGGGTGTCGGTCTAGTGAAGTTACCTGGAAGTTCCTGGTTTGCTCATGGTCTCCATTTCCAAGGGCTTTTTCCGGTCAAACAGTTCATCCCCTAAAGTGACCGAAATCTGCTCCCGATTCCGAACAAGGCGGTAGCCAGGGGACACATTCACCACTTCCTAAGCACCAGGACAAAGGGGAGAGCGTAAGGCAGATTCGGCGTGCCAAGACCCCTCGGAACGTCTACTCCTGACCTCCTCCCATCCGAGGGACTTGGGCACTTCCACACTCTCTGCCACTTACTGCCCAGCTTGTCTATTCAACGCAGGTCGTTCCCCTGCATTCAGCTGGCTTCCCCACGTCCCATTCAGCCGCCCCAGAGGCCTCCACACACAACAATGTGCAAAACAGACCCTTCCCCAGCACACTGCTGACTAGCTCGGCCCTCTGCACCTCCTCTGAGTTCTTCCTCGTGGACAGAGGCTAGTTTCCTCACAAGACAAAGGCTCCCTCCCGCAGCACCCTGTGGTTGCAAACACAACAGAGGCTCATCTGAACATGAAAACTATTGTGGGCTGCAGAAACTTTCTCTGTCTGGTGTCTCAGGAGCGTGCTCCAGGCCAGCCCAAGGTGTACCGAGTGGTAATTAGATGCCGGTGCTGGGGGCCCCTCAATCCGAGTTGAAGCTCTGGTTCTGCCACTGATCAACCATGAGTGAGATGAGGGGGGATTTTTTAAGTTTGTGGAAAAAATGGAATTATATGATGATGGAATGTTCCCATGGACTTTTTGAGGCTCCCCCATATTGTTAATATGCAACAATAACAGCCCCTCCTCATGGGACCGTTGGGAAAATTCAGAGAGGTAAGCACGGGCGAAGACTCATGGGTGCAGAGAGCAGATGCTCCGTAACTGTTAGTCCCACTGCCCCCTTCCATGTTTACTCACATAAGGTAATTTCACGCTCTGTTTTCCAAAGTTGATTTTCGTTCCAAGAGGGGAAGGTTTGCTCAGAAAACAACCAGAAAACGAGGACAAGTTCAGAGCTTGGAAGCAACACGCCGGCCCTGCCTTCTCCCCCACCTTTGCTCTCTGCGGTTCACCCACCTCACCCCTTCCCCTTCCCTGGGGGAGGTGGGGATCTACTGGTTCAAGCCCTGACGTTCCTGCCCCAGGAGACTAAAGAACTATCTTACTTATGATGGTGAAGTACTTTTGATTTGCTAGGATATAAGCCTCTCTCTCTCTTTCAGATACCCACCCACCGCACACACTCAATTCATGGGAGAACGAAGCATTCCATATAGATAAATGTTCTGGACAAAGACACACATTCCGTCAAGAGATGGGGACATTTCATTTAAAACTGCTTTTGCCTTCAGATCTTTATGCATGTTATATGTAAAAGTGAGTCAGTCCCGCCACTGACAGGAGGCATTGGGTCCCTTCTAACTTACGGCCACCGTGTGTGTGTGTGTGTGTGTGTGTGTGTGTGTGTGTGTGTAACTGGGATCCAAACGGTATCCATAGGGTTTCCAGCAAGGTTGATGCTTCAGAAGTGGTCAACCAGGTCTTTCTTCTGAGGCACTTCTACTTGCACTTGCACCTCCACAAGGAGTTGGCCTGGAAGTAGAGTATGCTAACCATTGACACCACCCACAGTCTCCTTAGCAATTGATGGGTGTCCCCAAAGGATTTCCCAGGGAAATGGGATGGGGGGGGGGAGAGAGAGAGAGAGAGAGAGAGAGAGAGCTAACACTAGAGTAAGTTAGCCGTGCTTCCTGAAGCTCTCTGCCCATGAGGGGCCAGGTACTGTGGCCTCCCGGCAGAAAGCATTGGGAAGCCATCTAGCTAAAGACTCATTTGTAAAACCTGTGACAGCTGCTGCACCAGGAAGTCACAGACTCTACACAGCGGGTCTGAGGGTAAGGGAACTTTCTGGTAGCAATTCACTGCATTAAGCTTGGCTGTGAAGGCCAAGGCAGGGCCACTCCTTATCGACACGCTTCCACCCGCCCCTGCAGCATGGAAATAAATATAAGTACTTTGGGACTAGAGGCCTGGTTGCTTGTTGGCTGTCATCTTGTTTTCTTGAGTCTGCTGACAGAGGACTTAGCCTGGAAGAAAAACAATACATAACTAAAATGTGAAAACTGAAAATTCAGACACTGGGTGAATTCTTCAGATAGTGGCATCCCTAAGGGGAATCTAAATTGGAAGATGGGGGAAAACCAACAACTATTGTTGCTCCATCCTGTTGTTGTTAGGCTGGTGAACTGCTAGGACTCCTAGGGATACGGTGCCTAACAGAAGACACAGGGCCAGGCCCGGTGCCAGCCTCACGATGGTGATCCTCGATGCACTGCTGCAGCGCTCCTCCCCCCCACCACCCGCCCCTTCCCCAGGTAAAATGTCCAATGCGCATGTGATGAAGTCTGACCATCCTCACTTCCAATGAGTATTCTGGCTGTCCTTCTCCCAAGATAATTTGTTTGTTCTAGAAACCATTATTTAACAAAAGTATCACCTGGGTCTATATACCTCCTCCCACGCCTCCCAAAGAATCCTGTGCCTCCCCCTCCTGATTTACACCATGTCAAGGTAGCAGTTTTGGCATCCTGGAAGGACTCAAAGAATTTGTGTTCCTTCTTTAAGTTCCTTAAGGAATTTCAGGAGCAAAAGAAAATCTCAAAGAGGAAGTCTGGGGCAGGGTTTTCCAGCCAACGCTCAGAGAGAGGAGAGCTCTTGCTGCGTTTGAAGGAGGAGCGGGTGCATTGTCATTGTGGTCGTCACATACTCTGGTGTCAATTTGAGACTTGAGAGGATGAAGAGTGAAGAGGTGGAGTCTAGTCTGTAAATCGGGTTCTAGCCAATGAGGCCCTATGCGGGCCTGACCTTTCCCTGAGGATCCTGGAAACTCTTGTATTTCCTCCTTGGAGGCGGGAGACTCTCTCTGCTCACTCCCTGAGAGGCGCTCTACTGTCTCTACTGAGACACACTGATAGAGGCTGTGCCCTGGGAACTGGAGGAGCCCCATGGAGACCCCTGCCAGGGCTGCAATGCCTCTTCTGTCACTGGATCCCCAAGGCTTTGCACCCACTGGCCTGTGGTCGTCTTGCATTCAGCATCATTGCATGTGTTTCCTGAGTCTGAAGAGGACTCCATAGTTGGTGTCAGACATATAGGCTAATATCAGACTTGTGGACTTGATCTGGACAGGGTTGGGATGGTTTCTTTCACGTACAATTGCTCTTGTATATACACCTAGTTCTCAGACGTGTACTTGAGCGCCTCTGAATTCCTTTCTCTAGTCAACCAGATGAACACCATTGTGATGCATCTGCCCTGGCCTTTTTCTTTTCAACGCAGTACTTCATTTAGTAAAACTTCTTCCTACTCACTGCTCATGATCCTCTAAACGCTTCAAGAAAAGTTATCCGCATTACCCCATGGAGGTCCCCTAACACAGTCACCAAATCCTTCTGAACTGACTGACCTCTGTTACCTGAATTTAATGGACCCAATAGATTCCCTCAGAAGTCACTGTTTCCATTGGACCTTAGTTCTGAAGGCCTGCTAATAAGATTAAGCCAAGTGAAGACGCAACTGCAGCCAACTACCGATTACAGAGACATGTTTAAACCCATGCACACATTAATTTTTCGACTGATCTTCATGTATGGTCTGAACACAGACACGTTTCCAATCTGGACAGTCCCAGGGACCCTCCGACCCCAGGCCTCAGCACTTGCTCTCTGCCCCGGGGCGTCTCGAGGTTGACAGTGCCACTAGACACTCCACCCCCCTCCAGGCTTCAAAGTGGCTGTCTTGAGAGAGAAGAAAGGCTGCAGGTGGAGCTCCAGGCCCTTGAAGGTCTTCCCCTCCCCCCAGAGAGTCCTTACTTGGGCTTCCCTTTAGGAGTCTTGTCTGCCGGCCAAGGGGTCTTGATTAGCTTCCGCGGTCCCTGGTTCCAGGGGTCCCAGCAGGTGCAGTAGATCAGAGGGTTGGGATACATGACTCAAGGTCATGGGCAGCCGGGGCTGCTGGATCAGGAGCTTGCTAAAAGGGGGAAAGAACAACAGAGGATGAAACCCCAAGGCCCGGCGTCTCCACGTGGAGTCCGCGGGTCGCTGTTGATCGGCTGCAGGTCTTGCTTGGGGGGTAACACCTCGGCTCTGGCACCCAGTAGACTTGCCTCAAAAGCAAGGAAAACTTTGCTATCATTGAGTGCTTACGGTGAGTCTGTTTCACAAAACATAGGCGATTATTATGATCACTTATCATTATCTGGACTTTACGAAGAAGTATAACAAGGGAAAAGCAACTGAGAACACAGTGGGGAATCATGAGACCATGTGAGTCCCAAGGGCGTGGGGCAAACAAGGCCGCGGCAGGATGTTTGAAGGGCTTTGGACAATCGTCAGTTACCAACCAGAACAGACAGCAGAATTTCTGTATGTCAATAGCCGTGCCCAGCAGCTAAACATTAGCCTTTGACTTGATACCCTTCCCAGAGCAAACCACTCTGAACAGTAGCTGTGGGCCGTCTTTCCAGAAATGTTCTAAGCATGTAGAATGGTCGATGACTGGGTGTAACATGTGCTCTCATGTTAAAGACGATCGCCACGCCAATTCACAGAACTGTGCGGCATTCATGGGACTTGTAGATATGGTTTAGGAAACTTACGTCATTTAAAAACAAAACCAGAGCCCTGGTGGTGCTGCGCCTTACGCATTGTGGTGCTAACTGAAATCTTGGTGGTTTGAACCGACCAGGTGGTTGGGGGGAGAAAGAGGAGGCTGTCTTCATCCAAAATATTTGCGGCCTTGGAAACCTTAGGAAGCAGTTCTGTGTTATACAGTTGCTGAGTCCAAACTGCAGTCATGGTAATATCTATGTATCTATGTATCTATCTATCTATCCATCCTACGTAGCTATATATAGTTGTGTTATCAGACTTATTGCAACTCTATAACACACACACACACACACACACACACACACACACGGCTTTAAGACAGTGTTTACTTTTTTTTTCTTCCTCCTCTTTTCCACTCCCAGGTCCCTCTGAAAAGATTTTACCTGACAGTCAGCCGCCGCCAAACTGTACAAAGAGGTGACACCCCAGTGGGCAGTTTTCAGAGAGAGTTCACCGTCAGTATGCATCACCAGCAGGAAACAGTGATAGACAACATCCCGTCCACAGCGCTTACCTGGCACTGCCCCCCAATTCGTTTTTCCCCTGCACCTCCGCCTCCAGTCAAAAGTTTTAAAGAAACCCACACCTTTGGTGAGTAAGCAACATGAAATCAGAGTAGGTCCAATCCAGCGGTTCCAGAATTTCAGCCTCAAGGCGCTATTCCCGTGGACTGAAATGCCCAAACAGGAAATAACACTTGATGTCTAAGGGCCGGACCGCCTCCCAGTGAATCCAACCAAAGGCTTCCCAAAGGTTCAGCTGCCTTGCACGGGAGTTCCCATGGAGAAGGCGCTCAATCCTGCAGCCAGTCGCGAGGAGCCAGCTGCTCTCCCCAGACTTGCTTCGTTCTAGGGAAGTGTCTGGCAGGAGTTTTTGTTTATCTTATTGCTATGGAAACAGAATGGCAGAACCTCATTGGTTCAGAAAGAGAGAAAGGTGGAGAAGGGTCCAGTGAAGAAATTCTCCGAGGCCCGAATCTCCAGCAAGGAATTCACAGCCCGAACTCCGGGTTCAACTGCACCGTCAGCCATCAGGTGGAACAAGCTACAGATGTGCTTTCAGAGGAAACTGAATTCAATAGCACTCGTAAGGATAGTCGTCTGTGGCAATAACTGCCAAACGGAATCGATCACAGATGTTGAATGTCTGGGGCGTTTGTTCACCAGAACCTAAACTTCTGCCATGGGCACCTGGCCCCTTGAATTGAATATGGTTTAACATCAGTAAAGTAGAAGCTTTCCTGCACAGGGGGGGTCTTCCATCCCTCAGGGCTTCAGATTTTTTTTCTCTCCCTAAATGTAGTTGCTTTTTCTGTGTCAAGGCAAAGGGCAGCTACAGCAACTTAGCATCGCTTCCGCTGTGCTGCCGCAAAGTGGGCACCAGAACGTCACTTGCAGGCGCGCCCACCGGGACAGATTAACTGGAGTTTCTAGACTATAAATAGATTAGGAAAAAAAAAAACCCAAACCCTAGTGATGTATTTCCAAATATCTGGCGATGGAAACCTTACTGATTCCAACAGAACATTGTGTAAGTCACTTCCTCCGGATAGACTCTGAGGAGGGAAGGGCAGGTTGTTGAAGGAAGGCGTCGTTTTTTTTTTTGTTTTTTTTTGGGGGGGGCAGGGAGGAGGAGGGCGATCCCTGGTCATATGGGTTGACATTGTAGCCGCCTGTATTTGTGAGGTCACCACAGGACTAAGCCATTCTGGTGTAAGCAGTCTTTGTATGTGAGTACAGCTCACTGTAAGAAACCGCTCTTAACACATTTCATACCCTAAACATTTTATATAAGGAGGCACTCTGGACCTGTTCTCATCTGGTCCCCACTCCTCACTCCTGCCCCCATTAAACCTCATTGCAACTCACTCGCTTGATTTCCTAGCCCAATAGCTCAAAAACAGTTATCAATCCATCCACTCGTTCACTCGTCTGCTATGTGCCAGGCACTGTTGAGTTCAAGGAAGGCACCATGGATCGAAACTTAAGTGACTCATGGGTTGTAGTGGGAATTTACCACAGGATATTTTCTTCTAATCTTCTGAGCCAGACAAGTTTTAAGCAGGGAATGGACCTGATTACACCTGCCTATTAGGTCATCATGACTGCAAGGCCCAGAAACCATCAGAAAGGTCAACCTAGGAGGCCAGGAAACCACTCAGCTGTCTGTGACAGTGGTCCAGATGAGACCAATGATGGCCTCAGTTGCAGCCCAGGGGGGAAAGGAGTGCAAACAATGGCTCCTGGGTTTTGCAATGAAGCAGTTGACTGGATGGTGCCATTTATCGAGATGCCGAATCCTGGGAGATAGGCAGACCCAGAACAGATCATGAGTTAGTTCTGAACATATTGGGTTTGATACCAGAGAGAGATCCTAGTGCAGATGCTTTATGGTTCTTCATAGGGGTCTGATGCTTAAAAGGAGTTTGGGCTAGATAAAAGTTAGGAATCAGCAGAGCAAATATTTAAAACCAAGGAATGTCTCCCAGAACAGTCTGTTTTGCTCTCCCTCTATATCCATATATCCAGTCTAGATACTGACACCAGCTTCACTCTAGTGTAATGGAAACAGAGATGGATGTCAGCAACATGCTTACAGCCCCAAACCTTGAACATCGGAATGGATTTTGGGTTAAATATCATTCATGTTCACAGCAAAGAACAAGTTTCATATTTGGTTTATTCCTCCAAAGTATTCCTAATTCTGAGGGTCTTTTTTTTTGTTTGTTTTTGGGGCATCACTGCCCTCTGGTGGTGGGAGTAGGAGGCCCAGCCTTTGTTCCTGTGGAGCTGAGGGGTTTTAATAAGGCAATAATACAATTGTGGAGACAAAGTGTCAAAGGACTGTTTTTTCTAGTTAACAATTTTCAAATGTTTATTGGAAACTTTCTAAGAATATCAACAGTAAGTTGTGGGCTCTAAAAACTGCTTCATACTTCCCGGTCTCAAGCTTAAGATGTGTATTGCTGACTTTAGACCTTCTTTTCCAGTGATCTTACTTTCTAAGTAAACAATATGATATACAAACAGCTCATTCTATAGACAGACGACCTGGCCACTTCTGAATGCAGTTTGTTGTTGGTTTGTTAGTTTGACAAATGGAGGCTGTTTGCTCTGCCAGAAAAGCACAATGGGAAACCTCCTGCAGTATTGTTTTACTGAGAGCCCTAGTGGAGCCTGATTACGAATTGGGCTGTGGCCCATAAAGTGAGTTCAAAACCACCAGCCCCTCGGCAAGAAAAAGATGGGGCTTTTTATGCCGATGAAGAGTTAAGTCTCAGGAACTCAGAGGGGCAGTTCTACCCTGTGCTTCCCACCTGCTCACGATGGGTCATGGGTCGGAACGACTCACGGCGGCGGGTTTGGTGCACCGCACCAGGACAAAAGCAGACAAGACGATGAAAATTTAAGAAGATCTCCATGTTTATTAGCCGAATTACATTTGATAAAGCAAAAGTAGGTGCGCAAAGGGTTGTTTGACAAAGTTCAAAGTCCCAGGTACCACATAGTACATCCTGCTTCTCTGGCCTCAGGCGGAGGGCAGTGATGCCCAC
>PVJH01042468.1:0-14267 GCA_004026705.1 Nesogale talazaci
ATGTCTTGTGCCTCCTAGTTCTTTACTCTATTTCCTTTTACTTTCCTTTATCCCACTATCATGTTTAGCCTTCATTTGGGTTTCAATAATTTCTCTGGGGTACATTGCGCTTGATCAAACCTACCAAGCCTCCTATACCCTCCTTGTCATCAATTTTAGATAACTTGTCTTACCTTTGTCCCTGAGTTTGTTAAGACCCACTTGTTTTCCGCTGTCCCTCCTCTTCCATGTTCCCCTGGAAATGTTGTTTTCTCCTCCATATTGTTTATTCCACCTATCTTCCTATCTTATCTAGTTAGACATGCAGAGATAATATGCACAAAGGCAAGACAGAGCAAATCAAAGAAATAAAACACAACAAAAGAACAACAAAACCAACAAAAAAGAAAATTTCCAACAATTGCTTTGCTGACATATTTTTTACAATTCCTGTTTTTCTGATTACCTCAGTTTAAAATGAAAACAGAACATTCTTGACAATTTAGTATAGCAGACATATATTCTTTTCAAGGTGCTAAAAGGGTTTTTTTCCTGTGATCATTTTTCTTTGTTTATTCATTTACTCTCTTTATATAACTTTGCAAAGTATGTCTTTATCCTCAGTGCACAAGACCATCAAAAGTTTTATGAAAAACATAATTGGAAGATGGAGGAATTTTCCTATGAACTTTCTGGAGTCACTCTGTAAATGGTCGTGAGTGCTCTGCTCACTGTTCACTGAGGATGTGTGCATTTCACTTGACTGTCTCTTAGTTACACTAGTGTCAGCGCATCGTGGTGGGCAGATAATTCTTAGGGATTTCAGGTAAAATTTGGACAAGTAAGACTTCCCACCTGAGTTGAACAGACACTTTTTTTCTAGATAACTTTCAAATTTCAGGCATTAATAATTCATTAAAATCCTTTATCTGTTAACTTTGTCAGTTTCAGGGCTTCATGCACAACCTGAGATAATGGGGTTACTCAAGGATGGATGATAAGAGGAGGCTTCCTTTGATAGTCCAAAGGATCATCCTCGTCTTTCAACCCTGATGGAGCCTCCAAATAAAGAGCAGAGCTGAGAGGATGAAATTCCAGACTCTGCCATCCTGGGGTCCTCAGATATGAAAATGCGCACTGCCCTCTGGGTTGGGAAAACTCAATCTTTGGAGGATAAAACTGGGAAAAGGAAGATCATTGGTGTCTTCATTCATGGGGTGAAGTGACAAGCAGTGGGAGTTTCCCATGCTTTCTGAAGAGGTTTTAAGGGAGAGGAGACAGTTAGTAGTGAATATTTTAATGTTCTATGCTTTCAGTTGCCTATAGCTAATGACCAGTACAGCTGTGGGTCCTTCAACCCCAGGGAGAACAGAGACTCTCTCTATATAGTTGCCAAGGGACTGAAAAAGTGACCTGGAGTCAATTTGAGTGATCTCATTTTATTATAATTGAGAATTTAAAGACAGGAATGAAATACTGACTTTTCCAATGAAGGGTGAACTGGACAGAATGTTTCTGCTCTAGGGGATACCTTTTATTCTGCTAGTGAGCGGGGTCTGAGGAAAGGAGTTGAAAATACCTCCTTACATCACCCACATCATGGTGCTAACAAAATATCTCACTGCCACGGACTTGATACTGACTTGCAGAAAGGCTACAAGACAGGCCAGAACTGCCCCGAGTGGGTTTCTGAGACAGCAATTCTTTGTGGGAGTAGAGAGCCTCATCTTTCTCCCACTGAGCAGTTGGTGGTTTTGAACAGCTGTCTTTGGGATTAGCAGCCCAACCGAACCCACAGCTCAGCCAGGGATAATTGATACAAAGCTTACACACCTGACCCTCAGATAAGTGGAATGAGAAAGAAATGTTCACAATGCCTCTGGCTTTGCTGTGTACAGTGATATTGGGAAATGTATCTTTTAGGAGGTTCCAAAGATGCAGAAAGTGCTTGGTTAGTGTTAGTGACCAGGATTGGGAGACTAACCCTATAGCTATGTACATGTGTTTAAGATTTGATAAGACTAAATAGGTATAACACACATGAAATAGTGTTACTCCTGGGTGGACATTTACTGTGGTGATTGCTTGGAATGAAGAAAAACGTGCAGTTTTATACACATGTGCAATCTTCTATGGTCAGCGGAAGATGAATAATCAGGATGAACTCTAGCTGTCTTGTTCCATGGATCTCCTTGGAATGTCGGGTGGTGAATAGTGCTACTGACAATTTATAGAGGACTTCATTTTCAGTGCATAGATTCTACATCTGATGAGCTGAGTTTGCTGGGTCTCATTGCATGATAGGCCTCCTTGCGGGCCTCAAACTCCTTAAATTCTAGTACCACAAATTGAAGGATGGGAGAGAGGAGCATCTCTGAACTAAAACACTACTTCAAAAAACATTTTTGTTTATCAAAGTTCATGCTTTCCACCTTTATCAATTTCTATATTTTCAAAGTGATTGGCTTTACAATAGGTCCCATTATATTGTTACTTTTTCAAAGCAGATTTGATAGCATCAACACTGTCATTCCAGAAGTCTCTCATGCAAAATTATTTTTTCCTAAATATGGGAAAATTCTCATATCATTCCTTTGTTACTACTATATAGCAATAACTACATTCAAAGACTACTTTAAATGTTTTTACCTTATTTGTTTATATTGTGATATTGAAGCTAACTGGAGAAAATGTTAAATTCAATCATACTCTGCTTTATTTTCCCTAACCCAGTCTGAAATTGTGCCATTTGCTTTTACTAATAATATGTTTTTAAAATTTTATCTGATTCTTTAGGAGGTCTGTAAGAGAGTTTGTAACATATTTCTGTAAAAACTCAGAGTATACACTTTAGGAATTATGGCATTTATGATCATTGCCCAAACTATTCAAATTTACCCTCATAGGATAGTCAGTAAACAAATGACCTTATACTGATATGTTCAAATAAATTTAGTTACAGAAATACAGTGAGCTGATTTATGTCCAGGATGCACAGTTTGTATTACTTCCCTAATGCCAAAGAACTCATGCTTTAAATAACTGACATTTCCCCATCTCTGGAAGCTCTCTTTTCACTTGTACAAAAACATGGAGCTAATTTTACCCTCCAAAGACTTTGTTTTGCAGTAACATATCAGTGAATGCTTTCTTTTAAAGTAATTCCTTCGGATTTACAGTCACTTTGAGATCATAACCTGGTTTCAAAATATCATAGAAAATAAGTTTGGCACATCAAAATCATTGGGCATCCTGCTTTTATTGTTGCTGTTGCTGTTAAATGTGTCACAGCATACCCATTTACAACAGAACAAAATACTGCCTTTTCCTGTAATACTCTCACTATTGTTTTTACGTTTGAGCCCATTGATGTAACCACTGTGTCAATTTCTTGTAAAAGGTCTTGCTCTTTTCCCTAGTCCTGCTACGATACTTTCTCCAGGGACTGGACTGCTGCTTTTCTGAAAACTTGACCAAAGGGCATGAGACAATGTGTCACCATACTCTAAGAAACACCCTGACTACACACCTACCAAGACAGATTGGTTATCCTTTCCATGGAAGTTTGAACTTTCCAAATTTACATCAACACCATAATTCAAATATATTAATTCTTCATTTGTCTTCCTTATTCAATGTTCTACTTTGGTGTGCATGGGAGACCATTGCAAGGACAATGGCTTGAACTAAGTAAGACAAAACCCTGGATAACTTCAATCTTTTCTTTGTTCTTCCTGAAGTTAGTCATGGGTCCCTGTGTGAGGATTTGGATTTTGTTTACATTCAGTTGCAATCCCTACTGCAGGCTGCAATCTTTCACCTTCGTCAACAAGTGCTTCAAGTTCTCACTTTCAGCAAGCAGGGCTGTGTCATCTGCACATGCAGGTGGTTAGTAAACCTTCCTCTAATCCACATGCCGGACCAGGTTTGTTAGGGAGGCTCGTAGTGTTGACTGGGTTCTCAGTTCACACCTGCCTCTTCTGAGTTGCTCCTCCCCCTACTATGTAGAGTTTAAGTAAAGAAATAAATGAGGATTAGCAGAAAAATGATCATATTTAGTATAAGAGACTTTCAATAGATGACTGATTCTGAGAAATCCCTATTCACGTATAAGTAAATGTGTTAAGTAGAAATTTGATTCAGCTAGCTATATGTCTCCAAAAGGTTCCATATTTAAAATGAAAAGTACAAAACAGGATAATAACTCTATGTGTTTTTCATTCGCTTTATTTTCAGGCTTATGACAATTAGGCGGTCATTTTAATTGCATATTTCTATTGTTTTTTGAATACAGCACTTTAAATGTTAAAACACACATACACTCAAACAAACTTGGTTAGGCACTCTTTTGGGAGGTTCCCAAAATGTGAAAGCTCTTTGAACAGTTTTTCAATTTTAAAAGTCTTTCCCTTCAATCTTATAGATCTGGGGGGGAGGGGAGGCAGTGAATTTTTTTTTTTTAAAGAATGAGAATATAACAAGAAGGAAAAGGACAGGGAATATGAAAGTTTTATTCCCAATCTGGCATTGACTTGTGATTTTATTTGCTACTCTCTATTAAATTTTCTCCTCTGAGACAATTTCTTTGTTGTTCAGCGAGTGTTGGTAAGACCCTCTGTACACTGATAGGATATCCCACATATAATTAAAGTTAGATAAGTTCATTTTTAGGGCGGGAGAAACTTTAGTCCAGGCAAAAATTATCAAATCAATTTGGGACATAAGTGACAACAACAACAACAACAACAACAACAAACAAGTGAAAAGAGATAAATGTATTACAGACAATGTGAATACTAACTCTACTAATGTATACTATGGATTTTTGTTTTGTTTTGTTTTTTCAGACTGGAGAAAGGAGTTTTTTCAGCCTGGTAAGTCATTGTTGGTTTAGAAAGAAATTTACTCTTTAAACTCATTCCTAATCTCAGAGGAAAGTGTTGAAGAGGGGCAGAGACATCATCTTTCTGGTGCTTCTGTGCAAAATTATCACACATTTCATAACTTAATGAACAAAACCTGTTTCTTTTTACAATTCTGGAGAGCAGACATGTAAAAATAATGGGCTGGCAGGCCGAGATCTCTATGAGGATCCATTACTTTCGTGTTGAACCTACTAGAGATGACCTTCATTTATTACATTTCGGCTCATTTCTTGTAATCTTCAAAGCCCACCACTCCAACTTCTAACTGCTCTCACATCTCCTTTTTCTGATGTTGATGTTTCTGCCACTCTAACATAAAGTCTCTTATTATATTAAATTGCTGGGCTGGTCCAGGTTAACCCTTCCTTTTTTAGATGTCTTTTCCTTATTCACATATTGAATGTACTTTTTATAAATGTACTATAGCACATTCATATGTTTGCAGGTGGACATCTTTGAAGGCACATTATTTAGAGTACCACAGCAGAAAAATATTTCCACAAGAATATATATACATCTCAAAGAGGTTCTGAGATATTATAGCTTGATAATAATCCTTATTTCCAAGTCATTCTATTCTTTCAAGGGATTAAAAGGCTTATATCTTTGCAGAGAATGTGATTCTGGATGCAGACACAGCTCACTGTAACCTCATCTTGTCTGAGGATAGAAGATGTGTCACCTGGGGAGAGAAGCCTCAAGATCTACCTGATAACCCACAGAGATTCCATTCCCTTCCCTGTGTGTTGGGTTTACAGCACTTCACCTCAGGGAGGCACTACTGGGAGATAGAGTTTGATGAGAGCCAAGCCTGGGACCTGGGAATTTGTAGGGATACTGTCAAGAGGAAGTGTAGGGTTGTCATGAAACCTGCGGAAGGTTTCTGGGCCATCAGGTTTCATAAGGGTGAGTACTGGGCACTCACCTCTCCGGAAACACAGCTTACTCTAGGAACACCTACCACCAGGGTGTGCATTTTCCTAGAATATGAGCTAGGATATATCTCCTTCTACAATATGACAGATAATTCCCACATTCACACCTTTTCTCAGTGTTCCTTCTATGGGTCTCTAAGACCTCTCTTCAGGCTTTGGTCTGGTGACTCAGGAAAGCTGAAAATCTGTCAATGTGAATGAGCACAAATTGATGTTAACCAAAACCATTTTTTTGTTTTGTTTTGTGGGCATCACTGCCTCCTGTGGTCGTGGGAAGCACCCAGTGCCGCTCCTGGGAGCCGCCGCTGGATCTGAACCACCAAGCCCCTGGGCTGCAGTCCCGCACTCAACCGCTTGTGCCACCAGGGCTCAGGTCCCAAAATATTTTTTAAATGATATCCCTCACCTTCTGGTATTTAGAGATAAAGTATAATTTGTCAGTGAAAATGGAAGCATTTGATTATAAAGTAAATATTCTTACATCAGAAGCAAACGATTTGTCTATTTTTGTTTTATTGCCATCATTTTATGTCCTTCATAATTTGCTACCACAAAAAATGTGTGTTGCTTATGGTATGTTTCATTGCTCATTGTTAACATAAACATTCATATCTATCAGGGAAGGTAGAAATCGTCTGTATTCGTAAAGTTGTACAGCTTTAGAAAGCCTGAAGAGTAGTTTTACTCTGCAGCAGAGCATCGGTGTGAATCAATAGTAATCAGACAGCAGTGGCTTTCACTTTAAATAACTATATATTGGGGTAATGCATAGATATCTACAATCATATAGCATAATCATGGCAAATATGTGATATACTAGAGTCCGTGATTGCATAAACTGATGATATTTCTTGAAAAGTGCTTGTAGCACTGTTAATTAAGTGTCGCCCTGTCAATCACAAGGATGATGCAAAACCCACCAGGCACTCCTCAGGAATGTGATGTGCTCGTCCCCATTTCCAGTCTTGGAAACCATATTTAGAGTTTATGGGACATAATTAGCTCCATGGCAATGATTTTTGGAGGATGGGGGTGCTAGATAAGAGTATAAATAGACACTATCTTTTATTAATTAGAGAATTTTAAATCATTTTTGAGGGCTCTGACAACTTTTATACATCTATTGTGTCAAGCACATTTGTACATTTGTTACCCTCATCATGCTCAAAAAATTTCTATCTACTTGAGCTCTTGGTATCAGCTCCTCATTTTCCCCCTCCCTAATAATCCCTTGATAGTTTAAAACGTATTATTATTTTGTCATATCTTACACTGTTTAATGTCTCCCTTCCCCCACTTCCCTGTGGCCCATCCCCAGGAGGAGATTATATGTAGATCCGTGTGATCATTTCCCCTTTTCTACCCTCTAACCTCCTGGTTTCACCAACCTCACCACTGGTTGCTTTTCATCTATATTGATGACATTTTTCTGTTTTACTCAAAAATACTTTAAGATAGTGATATATATATATATATATATATATATATATATATATTCTGATATCTAAGCCAGTATTGCAATCAGGAGAAGACAAAAAGCCTCTAATAATTATGCATATATATAGAAATATATCTAGCATAAGAATTAAATGGTTAACTAATCTATAAAGCAGTCACAATGGCTCAGTACAACTCACTTGCATAAGACTGCTAATACACTGGCAGAAATTTGAGCCTTGAGGCCCACCAGCTAGTCCTCTGTAGGACAATTCAGGGTATCTGGTCAAAGACAGCAAATAGGAAGACAGGTCACCAACAATCAGCTGGATGACAGGGTCTGATAGTCCCCAGCTCAAGATTTGTATATTCCAGCAGTGTGGTGAAGCAGAGCATGAAGGAGTCTCAACTCACAGCAACATAGTCCACAGATAAGGTGTTTCATGGATAGTGTAGCTATGTGCCATGGAGGCACAGGACAAGCAAGGAAACTGGCTGATCTCAAGATCCAAGAGCAAGGAAAAGAAAGATGAGGCTTCCTGAATCATTTATAGCTCCTCCTTTCAATTAATCTTACATGTGTTCACTGACCATGTTGTCACAGCAAACCTACCTATCTTCATTGCCTATGTTGGCAAACAAACCTACCTATTACAATCCACCCCTTTCAAACTTGACATCTCCACACAATTCTTTAGTCATATATAATTTCCTGACATCAATGACATCAGATGTATACTTAACATCAAAGATCTCTCATATATATATAAATGAGAACTGTATGATATGTCACACATGAAGAAAGAAAAGATAGTCAATAAGCTCATATAAAGAAAATGCACTAAAAACCACAAACCTCACTTTTATAATTGATCACATGTTCATAACTGATAGAACTATCCTCTTTTACTACCCATTCTGTATTACCTTTGTTCTCAGCAGTCCTCTCAGCTGGTTGCCATTTTTTGCCTGATAGGGTGACCCAGATGTTCTTTCCTGAGGGGTCTAGGTTATTAGATGCCCTGTCACGCTGGGGTTGGTGTAATTTACCATTTACTTTTATCACAGGGCATGTTAGCATTAAGAGTCAGCCTATGGGATCTCCTGAACTCCAGAAATATTCATCGCTACCCCCATTATGTAACATCAGTCCAATATCTTCTTGGTAATCAGGATCAATCACACCACTCAGTAAAGTGACACCCTTCCTGACATACTGATCCAAAGGCATGAGAAGCCCAAATTGCCCAGGCAGTATTCTCAGCAGTCAGTTCAGTGGAATCCTTGCTGTGTTTCAAGGTGGGAGAGTTTCTTCCCTCTGGAATAAAACCTCCAGGCCTGAAGCACATAGGGTTGCTGGGACAGAAAGCAAAAATGCTGCATGTGGGTCACTAGGAAAAATAGTGAGTGGTGCCACATCAGCTTCCACCCCTTGGTTACTGGACCCATGAATTCTGGCTATTGGAGACACAACACCATATTTGCCACTGGTTTAGCAGAACTTCTTTGAGAACACTACCCCCACCCCAAAACTTGTTGCCATCGTTTGCAGCATAGTCATGTCATAAGGAGGCCATTCCATTGTTCTATCAAGCCAGATTCTTTAGGATGATGAGGAACATGATATGACCAGTGTTTTCCTTGGGTATGTGCCCATTGCAGCACTGAATTTGCTGTGAAGTGAATTCCTTGATCTGAAGCAAAGCTATGTGGGATGTCCTGCTGGTGGACTTAGAGACATTCTCTAAGTCCACGAATGGTACTTTGGACAGAAGCCTTGTGTCCATGGAAGGAAAATCCAAATGCAGATTAGGTGTATATTTCAGTAACAACAAAACACTGCCCCCTCTTTGATGGAGGTGGTCCTATGTAATCAGCGTGGCACCAAGGTTCCAGTTGATCTCCTCAAGTTATGGTCCTCTATCTGGACTTAACATTGGTTTCTGCTGCTAGCACTTGGGACACTCAACAATGGCAGTGGCCAAGTCAGTCTTGGTGAGTGGAAGTCCATGTTGCTGCACCCATGAATAACCTCCATTCCTGCCACCATGCCCACTTTGTTCTTGTGCCCATTGGGTGATAACAGGAGTGGCAGAGGAAAGAGAAGTACCACTCTCCACAGTGCATGCCATCTTATTGACTTGAAAGTCCTCCTCTTCAGAGGTAATCCTTTGGTGAGCATGGACTTGAAACATTGATTACCTTTACTTCATGGCCCATTCAGAGAGTTCCATCCACATATCTCCTCCCCACACCTCCTTATCACCAATTTTCCAATCATGTTCCTTTCAAGTCCCTGACCATCCATCCAAGCCATTAGCCACAGCCCATGAATTAGTATACAATCTCACATTTGGCCAGGAAAATTGAACGGCGAGGTGCACTGCTCTACCTTCTGCCCACTGTGAAGTTTTCCCTTCACCACTGTCCTATAGGAAGATCTCAGAAAAGGGCTGTAGTTTTGCTGCTGTCCACTTAGGAGTGGCACCAGCATACCATGAAGAGCCATCTGTGAACCAAGCACAACTTTTCTGTTCTTCAGTTAAATTATCATGTGAAACTCCCCAGGAAGCCAGAGGTGCAGATTGGGAGAGAGAAGGAAATGTGACAAGAGTGGGGACCATAGGCATTTGGGCCATTTCTTCATGCAGCTTACCTGTATGTTCAGGTCCTGCTCGGCCTGATCTCACATATACCATTTGCATTTAACAATGGAGTGTTGCTGCGCATGTCCAACTTTATGACTCTGTGGGTCAGACAATACCCAGTTCTTGATGGGTAGTTCAGGCCTCATGGTGACTTGGTGGCCCATGGTGAGGCATTCAGTCTCCACCAAGGCCCAGTAACAGTTCAAAAGTTGTTTTTCTAAAAGGAATAGTTGTCTGCAGAGGATGGCAGGACTTTACCCCCAAATCCCAGTGGTCTATGCTGTGATTCACCAATAGGGGTCTCCCAAAGACCCCACACTGTATCTTAACAACAACTGACACCTCTAGTACACAGTGGTATTATGATCAGCAGGATCATATGGTCTCAGTGGTAAAGCAGCTTGCACAGCGACCTGAACCTGTTGCACACACTTTTCTTGTTCTGGGTGCCACTCAAAATTGGAGAATTTTCATGTCACTTGATAAGTAGATTGAAGAAGAACAACGAAGTGATGAATATGTTGCCTTGAAAATTCAAAGAGGCTTACTAGGCATTGTGCCTTCTCTTTTATTTTTGGTCGAAAGGGAGGGGAGCAGTTGCAATAGCTTATTCTTCACTTTAGTAGGAATATATCGACATACCACGCACCACTGCATCCCTAGAAATTTTACCGGGTTGGAGGGTGCTTGAACTTTCCTTGGGTAATTTCCCAACCTCTTGTACGCAGATGTCTTACAAATGAATCTAAAATCTTTGATGCATCTTCCTTAGTGGGTCCAACTATCATAATATCATCAATATAATGGACTAATGTGACATTTTGTGGAATAGACAGGTGATCAAGGTCCTTATGGACTAAATTATCGCACAGGGTAGAAGTGTTGATATACCTTTGGGGAAGAGTTGTGAAAGTGTATTGTTGCCCATGCCAGCTGAAGGCTTCTGGTGATCCTTTGAGACTGGTATTGAGAAGAAGGCATTGTTCAGATCAATAGCTCCATAACAAGGGCCAGGAGAAGTATTAATTTGCTCAAGTAATGAAATCACATCTTGAATAGCAGCTGAAGTCAGAGTCACCACCTGTTAAGTTTACATATTCGACTGTCATTCTCCAGGATCCATATGTCTTCTAGAGAGGTCAAATAGCTGAATTGAATGGGGAAGTGGTAGGACTCAGCACCCCTGCATCTCTCAAGTCTTTGAAGGTGGCACTGATCTCTAGTTATTGCTCTTCAGCGGTCTACCCAAGCTGCCAGTGCTCTAAACAATTGACAGTCCAATGCTATAACGGACTGAAACATTCAATACCAAATTAACAGCCTTCTCCAAGTGGGAATAACCTCATTGCTACCCCAAGTTGTCCTTCTAGCAGGCGACATAGACAATTTATAGCAATTAGCAAACGCCCTGCTATATAGCTTTTTTCTTGACCTAACATCAAATCTCTCATGATGTGACTTTTGCATTAAGACTCCAGCAAAGTTATCTTTTGTGAATATGGAATGAAAACTTTTTTCAACTTATACATAATTCAAGAGGTAATTAACTCAACTTATACATAACTTATACATAATTCAACTTATACATAACTCAAGAGATAATTAACTCAAGAGATGATAAATGTTAATCAATCTTGAGTTAATTTGGCTAATACTTTGTCCTCCATTTTTAAAGAAGTTGGAGGAAAGTTTTTGTTATGGATTAACCCCGGTAATTTGTTCTTGTACTCATGTAAACTCCTTTCAGCTGGAAGTGGGTTTTCTTTATGGAAATGCCCACAACTTGTACAAAATACCCACAACATGAAACCACCACAGGACTGTTGACAGAAGTTCTTAACTTGGAAATAATAGAAAAGGGGGGAGCCCTTGGGAGAGTTCCTGACAGAATCTGTGGACTTGGGAGAGAGGAGGAGACAGCTTCGGATGTTGCTATGACTCCTGGAGTGGTGTTGAAGCTTCTGGGTAGTAATACATGTCCTTAGGTATCTGGAACCCATGCTTCCAAGTGTCCTGTAATTTTCCAGTCTTGAGTCAAACAGAAGCTGCTGGGTATTCTGTGTTTCCATGACTCCCAGAAAGAACTCCACTCTTGAGGAAGCAAGACCTGAGGACACCCTCCTGATATCCTTCTGCTTCAAACCTCTCTCAGAACACTTCCAGCTTTCCCATAGTCACAGCTAAGATCCTGTAATATGAATGGATGATAATGTCCTACAATGCAATTGGATGGTTGGTCCTGCCAAGTGATTGGATGAAATAGTCTGGTAAGACAATTGGCTGGTCTGGGTCAGCCAGTTATACCTCCCAGCGACAGCTCATAGTGTGGGCCAATCATTTCTCATGCTACTCACCCATGGACTTATACAGATGTGCTTGGAAACAAAGAAGTGATCTGATTGGTCAATGCAATCTATACAAGACTTGTAAAAGCTGTTTTAAAGTTTGATCTGCTGTCGCCTTATCTCCAGAGTCTGTGTGCACAATTGAAGTTGATTCTACCAACCTCACTTCCCTGCATGCCACACCTGTACCCGCACACCAGAAATATGTTTGCTTATGTTTCTCTGACTATGTAAAGACAATCAACTGTAGAGATCATAAACTAGAAGGAACATAGCAAAAAATGGGAATTCCTGAACACTTCATTTGTCTAATGTAAAAACAAAGCATCAGGATCAAAGGAAACTTCATTAAAAACTTGTCATATGCACATTTGCCTTGCTTACTGAAAATGAGGTGGATTTGACGTACTTACTAAAGAAGATCAAAGACTACAACTTTAGTATAGTTTAAACTCATTTTAATGGAAACAAATTTACTAACACGTGAATCAATAGCAGCATCCTGTTAAATTGCAAATAAATGAAAGTTGCGCAAAATTTCATTGCATTAGGATTCACAACTAATTAACATGGAAGCCAAGGCTAAGAAACCACATGATGCATTGAATTGGGCAAATTTCTTGCACAAGACTGCCATTCTGCCAACAGTGGCTCGTAGTGTATGCCTTTTGTTTTTTGAGCCTATCATTGTTCATGGGAATAGATGTTCCGTCTTTCTCTTGACAAGCTATTGATCATTTTGAATCACCAACCATGAGTTTCACAGCCCAAGATGCAAGCACTATCTGAACAGGACTACTTACAAGTGTTTAAAGAGTAAAAAGTCACTTTCAGGACTAAGGCATTGCCTGATTGAAGTCATGGAATTCTCTATCACCTCGTGTGCATGTGAATGTTGAATTGCAGTGTTGTCAAAGACCGCTGGAAGTACAATAGACTGCTAGAAAAATAAAAATACATATGCTTTGAATTAAATGTAGCCAGAATTCTACTTAGAAATGCACTCTTACATGATATACTTTGCACATATTATCAGGAGGGTCATGTCTCTAGCAAGAAAAATCATTGTTAAAGTAAAATGTCAGTGAAAAGAAGAGGAATATCCTGAAGGGAATGGATTAACTCAATGGCTGAGGCACTAGACTGAAACATAGCACTATTTTTTTTGACTGATGCATGACGGGGCAGTGATTTCTTCAGTGGTGTGTATGATTGCAATAAGTATCAGCCAACTCAGTGGCATCAAACAACATAATTATGACAACACTCTTTTAATCTAGGAACCTAGACTGAATTTCAACTTTTGTGTAACCAAATAATCCAAAATAAAAGTAAAGCACTATTTCTTTTAAGAATAGGGATTAATGTATGGTGATTTAATACTTGTGTTAGACAAAGTTCTCTCGAAAAACAAAACCGGACACTTAGGATATATATATATATATATATATATATATATACATACACACATATGTATACATACATACATACACATATACACACACACACATACACACACATTTACACACACAGCAAGATGGAATATAACAGCTAGTTAGTCCACACAGCAGTACAGAGGGCTCAGTTCAATTCACTTTTGTGGCACAGTCAATATACTGGAAGTCCTTCAACTTACATGGGTTGCTGGGTTCAAGGTCATGAAAGCAGACATCAGAATCACTCCTCAGGAAAGCAGGCAGAGTCTTCCCACAGGCAGTAGACAGCAGGGTGCATCAGCAACAGTAAGTAGTTTAGGAGTTTAGTAAAGCAGGTCCTGCTGGGATCTCAAACTCAAGTATGGTGATAGGATCCCCCAGCCTCAAGTTCAAGCAGTGAAGCAGGTCTCAAAGCACCCTCAAGCTCCAGTGACAGGGTCCATGGGTTGGTTTGGCCCACTGGCAGTGTAGCAGACAGCTTGAGGCTAGAGGTAAAGGAGCAGTGTACCGGTCTGATTGCCGGGGAGCAGGAGAGAGACGTGATGCCAGTCCTCTTTATTTC
>PVJH01042469.1:0-14260 GCA_004026705.1 Nesogale talazaci
GTGCTTCTACTCTTTTCTAGAAGGTCAGTGTTACTCTCAATCAGAACTGACTGGCCAGGCTGGGGCAGTCAGTTCTGCATTCAAACTGTTCCCGCTGAATTCCTTATGTTATGAAATTTGCATACACAACAATCTGTGGAACAACTTTTAATTTGCTGAGTTTGAAAATGGGATTCAGGAGGAAAGTCGAAGAGGGCAGCACGAAAGGAGTTATTAGCATTTCTCATAATGTCCTTTTGGATGCGTAAGAAGTGGACGGGCTGTGTTCCCAGCATTGCTCCACAGATTCCGGTTTGATCCTCGATTTCCTGTAGCTAAAAGGTGCTGATTCTGACTGACTGCCATCCTAGAGGGAGCTTTACAGTGTCCTGCTGCAAACCTGCAAACTTGGCCTTGTCCTGTTCAAACTTTTCTATCTTTCATTCTTTTTTTAACGATGGGTATAGGTCTAGCATTACACATACAATCTGCTTATGACAAGAATTTTCTTGAGAGACTGAACATATAGTTATGAGGTAACCTGGACCCTTAAAGATCTCTAATCGAAGCTAGACTCTTGGTCTAAATCTAAAAGACAAACTAAATAAGTAAAAATGACTTTTGTGTTTGTGTTTGGAAAGCAAAAGGTGCTGTGCAAACATGTTGGGAACACCGTGGGTTGTCCTGGGAGAGAAATGATGCATGCTGTTTTGTAAGATTTACAGCCTCAGTAGCCCTATATAGATCAGGCCATGATGAGTCCGAGTGGAATCAATGACCAGATTTTTTTTCTCCTTTGATAGTAGGAGACTGTGGTTGCAAACCAGTTGGGGCTCCTCTCTTCATCAAAAGGTTGATAGTTTGAATCTGTTCCAAGGCACTACAGTTTGAATCTGCCCAGAGGCAAGGCATGGGGACTTGCTTCCATAAATACTGTGTTATAAGTGAAAACAAAAGACCCTATGGTGCTCACTTCCATTCTCTTAACACTTGAGGTTGCTACAAACTGGAACTGACTAAACAGCAATGAGCTTGATTTTTGTTGTACTTTCTTTTAGGGGAATCCTTTTATTTTTAAAAAAATCACTTTGGGCTGAGCCCCGGTGGCGTAGTGGTTGTGCGTGGGACTGCAACCCACTGAGACGGAGGTTCAATCCCAGCAGTGGGGCGGGGCCTCCTACTCCCACCGCCGGAGAGCAGTGATGGCCCCCCCAAAAAAAAATCCCTTTACTGGGAACTCTTTCAGCATTCCATACATAGATTGTTTGGCAGTCATGTACTTTGGTGTCAATTTCATGATTGGAAGTGTAGGGGTGGAGTCTAGCCTTTCAATGTGGAGATAGCCAATGAGAACTCTGTGTGGGAATGGCTTTCCCCTGAGAATTCTGGGAAATCTTACAGTATTTCCCAATTGGAGGTGAAAGACTTATGACACTTCAGTCTCTTTGAAACACTACTGACAAGACAACATGGCAGCATGCTGATGCTGAGTCATGGACACCAGAGGAACCGGAGGAGAAGCCACATGAGCTTGCTCTGATGGAACGGAGATCTCTCAAGTCAGAAAAGCTACACAGAGGATCCTGGCAGTGCTGAAATGCTTTTGCCACCATGGATACACAAGACTCTGCACCCACTGGCTGGTAATTGTCCTGGTATCATTGCATGTGCCTCGTGAATCTGAATAAGACTTTATAGACTGGTATTGGACATATGGGCTAATATCAGAATTGTGGGATTGGACTGGATTGAGTTAGGATGCTTTCTCAAAGTTCCATTCTTCTTGTATATAAACCTCTCCCTTATATACATATGCATATTTATGAATTTGTTTCTCTAGTCTACCCAGACTGACACAGATTATATCAAGCATATTTGTACATATGTTGCCATCATCATTTCCAGAACATTTTCTGCTTGAGCCCTTGTTATAAGCTCGTCTCTTTTCTCCTCTCTCCTACCCATGTGAATCCTTGATCAAATATATATTGTTATTATTATTTTGTATCTTATACTATCCATTGTCTCCTTTCACCACATTTCTGTTATCCTTTCCCTTTGCAGGGGTGAAGATGATGGGGACTATATATCTAACCTTGTGATGGATTCCCCCTTTTTCCCCATTCCCCTTCCCCAACCTTCCCCCTACCCTCAAGATATCCCACTATTGTTCCTGAGGGATTTTTCCATCCTGAATTCCATGTATAGAGATCTCTTATATGTACCAGTGTGTGTACACAGGTCTAGCTGGATTTGGAAGGCAGAACTGGGGTCATGGAAGTGGGGGGGGGCAGGAAACATTCAGGAACTAGGGGACTGATGTGAATTTTATCAGTACTATGCTGCACTTTGGCTGATCATTCCTTCCTTATAACCCTTCTGTAGGGGGATACCCAATTGTGTATAGATGGGCCTTGGGTCTCCACTCCAGCCCCCCTTTTTGTGTGGATATAGTTGTTTATTTATATCTTTTGATATCTGATCCCATTGACACCTCATGATCACATAGACTGGTATCCTTTTTCCATTTTAGGGGAATTCTTAACCGACAATCAGTGTATACTCCATGTTCGTTCTAGCCCTAAGTCAACTATTTGCTTATTATTTTATTTCTGGTGAAAATGGATGCAATAAAATATATCTCACTCAGCAATTCTTAAATATCATTCAGTAATAGGAGTTCCATTCCTGCCTTAGTGGTACAGTGGGTTATGAGTTTAGGAGTTCCATACTGAAGTTCATGTCAGAATTTCCTCCTACTCTCTGTTGATATCATTTTACCATTAGCTTAGGCTCATTGCCCCTTAATGTTCTCACCCACATTGTAGGGTTCCTATTGTCCATTCCCAGCCCTGTTGGCACTGTAAGGTAAGCATTGCATGGATAACCACAAAGGTGACAATTCAATTCCACTAGTCACTCTCAGGGAGAAAGATGAGGCTGTCTACTCCCATACAGATTTATAATCTTGGAAACCCTATGGAGGAAACCATTGTTAATGTGTTTGGCTATCCATTTTCGGACCCCAATTGGTGCAGCAGTTAAAAGACTCACCAAGCTATGGCAGCCAGCTTCTGTAAGAACGATCGATAGCCTCAGAAAACAAAAGGGGTAATTCTACTCTATCCTACATAAGAGTGCTATTGAGATTGATTCAGTGGGTGAGGAATTAATTTGAGTACTGTGGTAGTTACAAAATTTCTTGTCAAGTTGAGGATATATAAAAGTGTAGGGTTGGTGTTCAACCTGTCAGTCAGGTCACAACCCTGTGGGAGGCCTGTGGAATCTGTCTCTATGCCTTCACATTCCCACTGGTTGACCCAGATCGTTGTCAGATCCCTGCCGCTTTACCACCACCATTGGATCCACCACCATTGGATCCACACGACTCTGCACCCACTGGCCTGTGATCTTCCTGCATTCTTCATCATTGCATGTAGCTGCATTGAGCCTGAAGGGGGGACCTATGAACTAGTATCAGATATAAGGATTAGAGTTGGCCTGCCCTGGGATATTTACTTGATATATAATTACTTCTTTAAAAATTTTTAAGTGTTATTGACATGTAATGCACATACCATACATTTCGGTGATTTATATGTGAAAGGGGCCATGCAATCATCACCATCACTGATTTTTTTTCTTCATTCTTGTACTAGCTACAATTAGACCCCACCTCATGTCCGATATATTTACCTGTGCTGGATTTTATTCAAGAAAAGCATACCCTACCCCTCCAAAAAGATACCTGTTCCTAAAGGGAGGAAATCATTTTAGAAAATGGATAAGTTTTAGATTAGAAATGAGTTATTTTTGGGCTGAGCCCCGGTGGCGTAGTGGTTGTGCGCGGGACTGCGGCCCACTGGGACGGAGGTTCAATTCCAGCAGTGGGGCTGGGCCTCCTACTCCCACCACCGGAGAGCAGTGATGCCCAAAAAACAAACAAAACAAAACAAAAAAAAGAAATGAGTTATTTTTACTGAAAGCATTTAAACAACTCAGATACTTTTACCATGCTACAGTCACATATATAAGATGTAGACATTGTGTCAATTCAAAATTCAGTTTGACCCTTCCCTTAACACATAGGATCTTATAACATCTGTTATTGCCAGGATGCTTCTTAGACATTCACCGTAATACTCTACAACCTGATCATCAAAGGGGTTTATAGTGCAAAGTATTCTCTCTCATTTTAAATGTTTATTAATAACCATGTATTTAACAGCAAACAAACATTGCAGGAAAAAACATCATGTCAATGTATTAAGGGATGTCTCCCTCTCCACACTTTCCCCTCAACCCTCAAAACAACCTAGTGTATTGTTTCAGGGGTGACTTTGAAGGGTATAATTAAATTATGGACATTTGAGTTCCAAAGTTGGGGTTAAATTTATAATACTTCTAATAGCCTTTAAAAAGACCATTTTATTATTCCATATATCAATCGTATCAAGCATATTTGTACATGTGTTGCTATAATTATTTCTTGATATAAAGCTGTCTCTTACATGTCACTGGATTTGCTTCTCCAGTCAACTCGGCCTAACACAGGTATGATTGTCTATTTAGTGTCTTCCAAGTAAATCTTTGAAACAGTGCAATGCTCATGGTAAATCTTCATAACTGGGCTAGAGTGGCACTGTTTGGTAAGCAGTGGTCTGATAACTGCAAGCTGGAAGTTGAAACCCACAGCTCGCTACAAGGAAGAAGTTTGAGGCTACCTGCTGCCACGTGCACACCCTAGAAAATCCTATATGGAGTCACTATGAGTCATAATATTTGTCTTGATGGGGCAGTGAGTATTGTTCACCTTAGAGGTGAGTTCATGGGATAGTTCCAGTTCCAGGTTGAAAAGCTATTTCTTGATAATAGATTCAGGGTTCCTACAATTGATATAATTGTAAAGCAGCAAGGAAAAGATAATAAACACTATCAGGATGTCGGAAGAGTTCTTACCCACCCCCACCCCACCCCAAGCTCTTTTATACCGAATCTCCTATTAAGAAATATTTCACTTTGATCTGCAATGATTTTTCAACTTTTTGTTGATAGTGTCTGAGAAGTGAGTCAGGGACCTGGAAGATCACCAGAGCTTTGCTTTCAGGGGACAGTCTGCTAGACTCCTTTGATAAGTAGAATGACAGACAATCTACATAACTCATTATGCTTTCCTTTCTCATTTGGGAATCATGGGATGGGCTTCCACCATGCTTAAAAACAACAAGATAACATGCATGTTGTCTCGGGATGGGGGGAGGGAAGGGAAGGTGAACCATTTTTGCAGACCCTCTCATGCTTTGTTTCCTTCCCTTCTAACGCATGGAATGCATACATTAATATTTGGAAATTGAAGTGGGTAGGCCCAATGAAACCATGATCAAGGAATATGAATGGTGGTTTATTTGATTTTTTTTTCTCAATGAAGATTTATTGTATAGCAGTCTTCAGAAAGATCCTACCCTGGAAATATAGAATTTTTGAAGGGTTTCCTCACTGCCATAGAGTCGATGCGGACTGATTGTGACCTACTGTGGGCTTCTGAGACTGTAGCTGTTTAAGAGAGTAGAAAGATCTCCTGGCACAGTCTTCAAAGGAATACAATTCTTTTGTCAAGTAGGCTTCCTGAGTGAGAACTAAGCATTGGGAAGAACTTGAAGATCTGCTTTGACTTTTGGACATTTTGGGCTTCTGGCTCTTGAACCTACAGTTGACTCACTCTGCCTGGCTCTTGGGACTTAAGTGAGTTTCAGTCTTCTCACTTGTCCCCCTTTCATCAACTTCTAGAGCACAAGGCAGATGCTCAAGACTCACACCTGAACTTTGGTTTTCAGACTGAACAGCACGCACAGCTAGGCTCACTGAGATCGATTTGCCAGGCCCTCCACAGCTCTCTTGACTGCTGTTCTATGGTCACATTATTTGATGGTTATGTCAAATTAACAGAAACTAATATCATAGCACTTAGGACTGGTGCTCACTGATTTTGAGCAACTGGAGATGAGAAAGCTTGAAGGAGATTTGTGCACCAGGCAAAGGGGAATGTTTGGGGCTGATAATAAGCTTTTATTGTAGAAGTGATTGACTACAAGGCAGATTAGAGACTTTTCATAAGATAATTTTTTTAAAACTTCTAAATAGATACTATTAAGGACCTATAAATCCCTCAGGACTAAAAATGAGAGTAGCGATAACAGAAGCGGAAGAGGAAGGTGTGGGGAGAAAGGGGGAATAACATTATAATTCTTTCCCAGAGAGATGGACAACAGAATAGTGGGTGAAAGATGACAGCAGTCAATGTAAGACATGGATAAAATGATAAATTATCAAAGGTCATGAGGGAGGCAAAGAGGAGCGATGGTGGGGGAAGGGAGAAATGAGGAACTGATACCAATGACTCAAATAGAAATTGTTTTTTTTTTTTTGCTTTTTTTTTAAGGGCATCACTGCCCTGGTGGTGGGATCAAATAGAAATTCTTTTGAAAATGATAAGGTGAGTTATGGTGGCATAGTGGTTCCTCATCAGGCTGCTAACCTCAAAAATGATGATGGTAAAATATGTACTAATATGCTTACCACGATGGATGAATGGATAGATTGTGATAAGAGCTATAAGAGCCCCCAATAAAATGATTTTTAAGAGTAACTATGTAAGCAGTATACATTTTCTGAGGGTAGTTAGCACTGGAGATATCTGTTTAAGCTCTTGGTGTAAGGACCACCTCAGAAGTCTTTCCATTTCCCAGGCTAAACCACAAAGAACATGTCTTTAGTTATACACGTTTTTGCTTACCACCTTTAATCTTTGCAAGTGCATGGTACCAGGACTTGTGAGCGCTTTCCAGGTGGGGTGGGCGTGCTAGTCAAGTGGACCAGAAGGCAGCAGGCCAAAGCCCTCCTACCACAAGAACCTTTATAAATAAGAGTCGCTTGTCCCTTTGGAACCAGACTTCGGTGAGTTGTTGAATTGGCAGCAAATGACCCCCACCTACACATCTACTGATGCAGAAAGCCTGCGCCTCTCCACTTCCTTCCAAGTGGGTCCCCACATCCACTGCAGGCTCTTGCTCTTCCGACTCACAGTGATGCAAGCAAAATGTCCTCCAGGGGGCGCATAGGTTGTCATCTGTGTGGGAGCAGTTGCCAGAGTTGTGAGGGGCGGGGGTTCACACCAGAGACCTTTCCATTAGTAGTGGAGCACCTAACCACTGTACTGCGAGAACTCCTTTCCATATCGCTGCTTGTGGGATGAAGACAGAACTTTTCCACAATTATATATTCCAAAGTATTACGCAAACTATTTACCAGCATTTGGTGTGGAAGTTAAGTTAGCTATGCTCCCCCTCAAGCTCTGTGATCTGAGGCCTTTGTTTGCCTCACAATAGAGCTGACTCCCCTGCTGTTAAGATGATGGTTTGCTTCCCTTGAAGCCTGTGGGCGGATTCACATGCTGATGTTAATGATCTCTAATGCAACCTGTTTAGCCACATCCAGGAGTCTGGGGTCTGCTCTTGTCACATGGGACCCTGATACTTCCATTTTCTAAAATGTATGCATATGGAACAACCACTTCCTGTGACATATGTCCTTGCCTGTAATTGGAGGCCTGACATGGCTCCAGAGGGTACATAAGGATGGGACATAGGATAGAGGCTCTCCCCTCTCTCTCCTGCCTCTCTCTCCTTTTTCTCTCCTGCCCCTCAGCACAGGACCATTCTCCCTCATTATGCAATCCCTTCCCCCACTCTCTCTCCACTGTGAACCACCAAGTGGGGCAGAGTTGAGCATACTACCATGAAGTGAAATGTGTCTCTCTCTCTCTCTCTCTCTCTCTCTCTCTCTCTCTCTATATATATATATATATATATATATATATATAAATACACACACATATACTTATTATAATAAATAATAATTATCACTGTACAAAACTGTCTGTTGAACCCGTAACGTATGTATCAGAAGCTGGCCTCTTCTGATAACTGCTGTTCAGCGGTGGGGTCCGTTTGGGCTCTGAGCGACCCAGTGCACCAGAGGGAAACCCTGCCCAGGCCACACCATTCCCATAACTGACCACTGTCATGTTTGAGCCCTGAGAGGCTGCCATAGCACTGCCCCGTCTTGTCTGTCGAGGGCCCTCCTCTCTTCCACTGCCCCTCGACTCAACCAAGCACAATGTCCTTCTCCAAGCACTGGTCTCTCCTGACAATACATCCAGAGCAGGGGTGACCAGTCTGGCCATCCTTGCCTCTAAGGAGTCTTGCGGCTGGACTTCTTCCAGGACAGACGTTTGTGTGCCTCTGGCCATTGTGGTACTTTTCCGTTGTGGTGCCTCTCACCACCACAATCCAAAGGAATCACTCCCTCTTCTCTGTTTAGTGTCCAGCTGTCATGAACTGGTTTGGTTCAGGTGCACCGTAGTCCTCAAAGTAACCTTGCTTTTCAACACTTTAAAGAGGTCTTGTGCAGCATACATTTACTTACTAGGGGGGAAAGGGGGGACAGTCCTTGATCCCTACTTTGGAGTTGTCCAGATGCCTGCCTCCACTCTCCACCAAAATTGACGAGGAGAGGAGGGCAGATTGGGAAAAGAAGCCTGCAGTCCCCATTGGGTGGGTCAAACAGGCCACATGGCTCCAGCCCCTCCTTGCCTCCCAGGATGGTGCATAGAGAATTGAGGGTGGGTTGGCCATGCTTAACCTCAACCACCCCCCTAGCCCCCCAGAGCGTGTCCTGGGAAACCAGACAGAAGGTCTCTTGCTGGTTGAATGCCACGCTTTGGTGGCTGCAGTACTTTCCGGGCAGTGGCAAGGTCAGGGTCCTAGGACACTCTGAACTCCAACCCAAGCTGGCTCTCCAGAGTCTCTCTCCAGTTGGAGGGAAGCTGGCCAGGCGGAGGACAATGACTGTACCTGGGTTCCGCTGTCTAGAGGACTAGAGGGTTAGCGAGTTAGAGGGTTAGGGAGGCAGGAATCCAATCCCCTTCTTCCCTCCTCTAGTTCCTTGTCCTCCCCCAGAAAATCCATCTGGAGCTGGTTTCCTCCTCCCCCAGAAGGTGTGCATGTGGCCTGGGTCTGAGGTTTTGTTGCAAGCGTGGGGGGGGGCGGCGGGGAGGGTGCTCCCAGCCTCACATCCTCTATGATGTAGCCAGGACATATGGACAGTGATGCTGATACCAGGCGCCAAAGTGGTTGCCATAGTCCTGCCTTAGGTAGATCCCACAAGGATGAAACGGATGGGGAGCAGGGAGGCAGGGAGGAGGGGGCCCCCGGAGAAGTCCTCTTGCTTCCCTACAGAGTTCTGCTTTAGGACTTCCTTGTATTTGGAGCGCTTGTTCTGAAACCAGATTTTTACCTGGGTCTGTGTGAGGCCAAGCTGCGTGGCCAGGTACTGCGCGTGCTGGAAGCGCTGGCTCCGGTGCTGCAGCTGCAGGCTGGAGTAGATGGCTCTGAGTTTGTGCAGTTTCTTGGCTGCAGCCTGTGGCCGGGGCTGCGAGAGCTCCAGGGCCAAGGGAGGCTTTTCCAAGTCTGCCTCCAGTTCTTGCGCGTGCCCAGTGATGGGGCCGTGGAGGGGCTGAGAGGGCACTGCAGCCTGCTGGCAGGGCAGGTGGGAGTCATCGGGGGTTGCTGGGATGGTGTTGGGGTAGGGCAGGAGGTGGCCATAGGGTCCCAAGTAGGAGAAACCGGGCACAATGGTTGAGGGCAGGCCAAGAAGGTAGGCGGCCATAGGTCTTCTGCTACATGTTTGCACTATGAAATGTTGTTAGATGTCATCGATATGGTGCCAATCCATAGTTACCGTATGCACAACAGAATGAAACCATAGGAGATCCAGTGCCGTGCTCACCATTGTTGAGATGATTGTTGTAGCCACTGTATCAGTCCGTTTCGTCAAGGGTTTTCCTCTTTTTCACTGCCTTACCCAGTTTGATGTCCTTCCCTACTTGTTGATTATAGATCAAAGGAAAAGGAAACCCGTGACAATTTCAATCCTTGACACTGTTTATCATTATGTTGCTGGTTGGCCCATTCGTGAGGGGTTTGTTTTGTTTTGTTCCCCCCTTCTTTATGTTGAGGTGTTATCCAGACTGAAGGCTGTAGCCCTGTCTTTTCATCAGTTTGCTGTACTGTGCTCACTTGTGTGTTCCTGTAATTTTGGAAACAGTGCCACTGGTATTAAAAGCAGCAGGGTACCCCACGGTGGATAGGTTTTAGTGGAGCTTCCACACACAAGACTACGAGGTCTGCTGTTTCATTTTTTTGTGTGTCTTAGATGGCTTCTTGCAAGCTCATGAGTTTTTGTTTTTGTTTTTTGGGGGGCATCACTGCTCTCTGGTGGTGGGAGTAGGAGGCCCAGCCCCACTGCTGGAATTGAACCTCCAACCCAGTGGGTCGCAGTCCCGCGCACAACCACTACGCCACCGGGGCTCAGCCTGGCAAGCTCATGAGTTTTGAGAACTATATTATGCCAGTTGATTGAGTTCTCCCATGAGACTATGGTCCTAAGCTTTCACATCCAGGAAACCAATCTTGTGAGTGGTTCTTCCTGTAAAGTCTCTATATTTTTGCCTCCAAGTAATATATGTGTCTACATCCACATATGAGGGGACTTCAAACCATCAATGAAAAATTCTATTATCTTTTAATTCCATTTTACATGAAACTTTTGAATGATCCTACATTCATATTTACATGTTCCTATAGGTACTGTGGGGCCCTTAGTTACATGTTGGACTGCTAACTGAAAAGCCAACAGGTCACACCCACAAGCTGTTTCCTGAAAGAAAGATAAGGCTGTTTGCTCTTGTAAAGATTTACAGTCTGAGAAACCCCAAAGAGGCTTCTGCTTTGCTCTGAGGCCATTATGAGTCAGAGGTGGGAGTGGGTGGACTGACTTAATTTTCCACAATGTATCTCCAGCTTCTATCCATTTCAATAGCTACATGGAACACACACACACAATCCATTATTCAAGGTTTGTTAAAGGAGTTAACAAATTGTAATGACATTGAAAAGGGTGGAAGGTTAACTTGTTTCACAGGATAGGATACAAAGTTGTGCTAATATATGCCCAAAGGACAGACCACCTACGATAACCTCAACCCAGAGGAATTCAGCTTAAGCTCTATGGATCGGCAAACCCAATTCCCGGAATTAAATTCCCAGAGGCACCCTATGCCAGTAAATCTCAGCCCAAAGGCACTCTCTACTCCATTTCCACAGCTCTGCAAGTTCAACTTTCCCAATCAAGTGCTCAGAGGCACCCCACTCTGCAAGCCAGCCTCCTGTACAAAAGCTAGACTTGCTCTCTGGGTTGCAAAATCCATCATTCTATCCCTTGCTCTGGCTCCTGGTTCTGCTGCAGTTCTTTATAGCTGTCAACTGGATCCAAGAGTTTCACTGTGCTGGGATCTTGGGTCCAGAGGACATATTCTACTCCTGGCTCTTGCTGGTAATGAGATCTCTCCTGGCTTCTCCCCTGCACTGTGTATGGTAGTAAATGCAAGCAATTCTAGCAATTCTCACCTCTGCCTATGTCAACACATACACCAATATGGCTATACCTCCCATAGGTGCTCAAACACTCATTTTGCCTTGTATTTTGCAGTGTTCACTACATTCAAATTTGGTGCCATTTGATAGTATAATTAAAATAAATTTCAACGATCCAAACTAGACTTTACTTTCACACTCTTTTCTCTAACAATCAACAGTAAGCATACTCTAAATATACTATATACTATATTCTTTTTCTATGAGGGATCACACACTAGTTGTTCTTAATATATTATGATTGTCTGAATGGCCAACTATATATAGACTCCCAGCCAAGGGGGGAAAGTTGTGGGACAGAAACAACAAAGCTCAGCAGACTTTGTCAAGGTCAGTGGCAGTGCCGCCTTGTACAACTTACTCTCTGTGGTGATGGCTGCTGAGCACCGGAGGAATGGTTATTGTCATTATTATTTTAATGTTTGTGTTAGGCTAAATTTTCTATAGAAGCAAACAGTGTAACTCATGTATGTATAAGAAAGAACTTTATATCAAGAAAAAAATGTTGGACTGAGCCCCGGTGGCATAGTGGTTGAGAGCGGGACTGCGGCCCATTGGCTTGGTAGTTCAAATCCAGCAGCAGCTCTCCAGGAGCAAGGCTGGGCCTCCCACTCCCATCAGAGGGCAGTGATGCCCCCCCAAAAAAGTTATATCAAACCAATCTAGTCCAGTTCAAATCAAGCCCGTAGGTCCATTGCTAGCTAAAGCCTCCATAGATTCATGTAGATGCTGGTCAGTGAAGCAAGAAATCGAAACAGGAAGCTGGAATATTGTAGGCAGGGGTGGGATGTGAGAGGAGAAGAAGTTACAATGTTGTGTGGATCAAGGTTGGTCGTACTTCCGCAGGGCATCAACAGTTCCAGATGGAAGGTCACATTGGCCACCCTTTAAAGCCAGATGCAGAATACAAGCAAGTACGAAGGCAAAGTGGAACAAAAGAGAGAGAGAGAAAGAGAGCTTCTCAGTGTTGTTATAAAAAGGCCAAAACCCCAAGGAGGCACCGTCTGGCGTGCCCTTTGGTTGACAGTCCAACCTGATTGATTGGTCTCCATTCCTTCCCTCCCCCAGGTACAGTAAGGTGACATCAAATCTATCACAAATGATATGTCTATGTTACTCTCTATGTGTACCAGTATCTATCTTTGTAAGGAGCCCCAGTCATGCAGTGGATTATGCATGAACCTCAAGATCAGCAGTTTGAACCCATGAGGTGCTCTGTCTTTCAACTTTCATATAGCTTTACAGTCTTGGAAATTCACAGGGGGCAGTTCTACTGTCCTGTAAGGCTGATATAGGTGGGATCTATTTGATAGCAGAAGGATTGGTTTGGGGTTTCGAGTGTCAATATGTGTATTGCACTCTTTTTCAAACTTATTTTATTTCTTCCTCCTCTCCTTTTTCCTTCCTCTCCCCTCTCAGCTTCCTGGTAACCATAGAAGTCTGCTTTTTTTTTTGCTTTTTTCTTTTATTATAGGGATCTCAAGCAATATTTGTCTTTATATGATTGACTAATTTTGCTAAGCATAATGTCTTCCACACGTATCTATGTCATGAGATGTTTGCCACGTTCATAATTGTGTCGTAGTGATGTGTGGTGCCACGTATACATACATCCATTGCTCCAACTTCTGGTGGTTTCGATCTTTTTGCTATTGTAAATAGCACTGTGGTAAACGTGCGTGTGAGCATTTCTATTATTATTTTGTTGTTTGTATCTTTGGGGTGTGAATTGAATACTGAGTAAGAAGATTGCTGTGTTATATGGTATTTCTATCTGCATTTGTTTAAGAAGCATCACACTGCTTTCCACTTTAAACCTTTGCAGTCCCACCAGCAGTGTATAAGGTTTCCAAACTTTCCACATTCTTTCCAGCATTGTTGGCTATTTAAAAAAATTGTATCAATGACAGTTGAGGTGGTATTTCTTCACTGGCTTAATTTGCTTTTTTTTAAAAGCTAGTACTAACAAGTATTTCTTCAAATTATATGTCAGCTATCTAGATGTATCATTGGTGAGTTGTCTACTGTTTTCTGCCAATTTTTAATCTGAGTTTTCATGTTTTTCTTGTTAAGTTCTTGCAGTTTTCCAAGCACTTTAGAGATTAGCACTTTATCTAGATCTGATATATCATCACCAAATTCTTTTCCCATCCTGTGGGGAAAATTTGCATTCTTTACTGAAGGGTTTTGATGTACATAAATGTCACTATGTTAGGAAGTTCTAATCCTCCATTTTGTCTTCTGTAGTGTGTGTTTATGTTTGGTAGTGTGCTTATGTCTTGTATTAGAATCCTTAAGTTTGCCCCTATGTTTTCAATAGTTATGTTTGTAGCCCCAGGGTTTCAATGTGTATCTATTTTTTTTTGGGGGGGGGCATCACTGCTCTCCGGTGGTGGGAGTAGGAGGCCCAACCCCACTGCTAGAATCGAAGCTCCGTCCCAGTGGGCCTCAGTCCCGTGCACAACCACTACGCCACCAGCGCTCAGCCTCAAAGTTTATCTTTGACCTATCTTAAATTCCTTTTTAGAAAAAGGTTGCAGTCCTGTAGACTCCTTGGTGGCACTGTAGTTACATGTCTGACTGCTAACTGCAAGGTCAGCAGTTCAAAAGCCATCAGCTGCTCCATGGGAGAAAGATGATGCTTTCTTCTCCAAAACAGAGTTCCTCTTAGAAATGCGCCAGAACAGTTCTATTGGTCACTATAGGTTCACTATTAGTCAGTGAGTCCA
>PVJH01042470.1:0-14250 GCA_004026705.1 Nesogale talazaci
GTGAGGTAGCAATGAAGCATAGAACTTTCCTCTATTTCCTGAAGGTTTCCGCCCCACCCCCCACCCCAACCACCACGGTCCCAACTCTGCCCTACAGTTCCAGCTGGACTGGAGGAGGTGCACCGGCAGAGATGGGAGGTGGAAATGAGGGAACCCAGGGGAGGATGAACCTCTCAGGGTCAGTGGTGGGAGTGGAGTTGCCGGATGGGTGGAGGGAGGGTGGGGTGGAGAGAGGAAGCCAGCTATGGGGATCTGCAGACTGTCTCCCATCTGGAGGACGGACGTGGGCAGGGGGAAATGTCGGTCAGTGTAAGATATGACAGAACAATCATGACTGCAGGGTAAAGAGGACTGGGGGGCAGGGGGAAAAGGTTGGAGGGGGAAGGAAGGGGGTGGCTCATATCAAGGGTCCCAGTGGAAAGGCAGATGTTGGGAGAATGTTGACAAGGGCAGGCAAGTGGGGATGTTTGACACAGTAGATGTAACTATGTATTGAACTATGTATGATGAAAAGCAATGTATGAGCCCCCAATAAAATGATTAAATAAAAAAAAATGGTGGACTGACACAGTGATTTCAACAGTGGGTTCAAACACAGCAACAACTTCAAAGATGGCACAGAACCAGGTAGCGCTTTCCTTCTGCTGCCACACTATGAATCACAGCTGACTTGATGGCACTAGTAACAATTTTTAAAAAGACCCTGGCGGCGCAATGGTTAGAGGTAGCTCTGCAATCCTCAAGAATCAGCAGTTCAAAACCACCAGCTGCTTCCTAGGAGAAAGAGAAGGCTTTCTATGCCGTAACCAGGGATCGTCACAGAGGCCATTCCATCCTGGGCTACAACCTCACTGTGAGTTAGCACTAACTTGGTGGTAGTGAGTTTGGAGTTAATTTAACAGCTTCTCCAATTGGTGGTTGGACAAAAAAATCTAAGTGGCCCCAAGACGATCATTAAGAATAGGGGTCTGGAATCAAACAGACCTAACCTCAGCTCTGCAGCAAGTGTATAACTTTGGGCCAGTTGCTTAACTTCTATAAGATACAGAAGATCCTCATCCCTAAAATCAGATCATCACATCACCACCCTCCGGACGAGGCAAATAAGATTAAACGAGATGACTCATGAGAGGGTCTTAGCCCACACGGTAAGTGCTCAATAAATGAACCATTACCTAGAGTCTGGGTAACTAGAGACTGTCACCAAAATGCACAGGTTCAAAATGAAAAACCTGGCTTGGCTACCTACGTGACCTTGTGACTTTGAGCATGTTAGTAAATCTCTTGGAGCCTTCATTTCTTGGTCTTCACAATGGTGAGGTCATTCCATCTACCTCATGACAGCACCTCTTAGGAGGAGCCCTGATAGTCCTGTCAAGTAAGTGTTGAGCTGCGAACACTAAGGTCGGTGGTTCAAATTCATGAGCTGCTCTGTGGGACAAAGATGGGGCTGTCTGCTCCTGAAAAGAGTAATAGTCTCAGAATCCTTGTGTAGGCTCACTATGAGTCAGAGTTGGCTCAGTGACAATGCATTTGGTGTCTCTTAGGTCACGGTGGTACAATGGTTAAAGGGTTTGATTCTAACCCAAAAGCTGGCATTTCAAACCCACCAGCCATACTATGGGAGAAGACTGTAACTTTCTGCTACAGTAAAGAATGAAATAAGTCCATCACAAATGCAAAAGTTTGTCTATATCTACTATTGTTAAAAAAAAAAAAAGAAAGAAAGAAAAGCTTTAAAAATTAAAAAAAATTTTTTTGGTTGTTTCCAAAAATGAGAGGAGGAGGGGATATCACTTACATAGTAAACCCGCTTAGTTTACGTGAAGGTAAAGCAACACATACTAAAGAGATAGTTGGCATAATACTATTACACTCACAACTAGCAGAAATAACAGCTAATAACCTACAAGTGCATAAATATTGCCACTATACAAGAATGGTTTGCTCTAATAAGGCGTCAGTGTATGATATTTGCCTTCCCAACAGGATGCCTGGTGACAAAATGGAGGCATAAGCAAATGTGGTAAAGAAAGCTGATGGTGCCTGGCTATCAAAAGATATAGCACCTGGGGTCTTAAAGGCTTGTAATTAAACACGTGGCTTCCCTTTATGACAGGGGAGCAATAAAGTCCACATGGAAGAAGCACACCACCCTGTGTGATCACAAGGTGCTGACAGAAAGAGATATTAGAAGTTCAAAACTTGGAACCAACTCAATGTGGAGGGGTGTGGATGCAATGGAGACTCAAAACCCACCTACAAGATGATTGGTCAGTTCCCCTCAGAAGGGCCACATGGAAGGGATGATAGAGCCAGGGTATGATCTGGCACTGATGAACCACATAACTATCTTTCAGTTAAATATTTCCTCCCCTTACAATTAAGGCTTGTTATGTGTTTTACCTCATTACAATGTTAGATTTGTTATGTTCATTTATATATTTAGGATCGCTCGATATATGGAGGTCAAGATGGATGACCCCTCAGATGCAGTGACAAGAGTAAGTGGTAGTTCCCTGAGGGTATGGGAGGAAGAAGGAGGGAAGCAGGGATGGAGGGAGAAGGGACCTGACAGCATTGATCACTGTATAATTCTACCCAATGGGATTGGACAACAGAATTGTATGTGAATAGTTATATGGGGATGTATAATATATCTCAATAAAAGTATTATTTAATTTTTTAAATAAAAATAATAATATGCCAGGGCATATATATAGGCATGTAGCCAAGATGAACAAGTATAAGTAAGTGAAGAGGGCTAAACTTATGACCATATACAGGTTGGCAACAACATTTTACAAACATATTTTTATGTGCTATAAATATATCCAGGTGTGTTGTAGAGCATACAGGATGTAAGAATACATAACCTGAGTCAGAACCAATCACTCTGAGTCTTGAGACAACAGTGGAGGGGGATCAAGGTCAATTTGCTTAACACAGTCTGCAAGGGGAGGGTTCTATATCCTATTCTGGTGAGCAGCAACTCACCAACTGTGGTCTTCAAAAGCTTATGAGCAGTCATCTAGATACAGTGGTTGGTTTTTCCCTGTCTGCAGGAAAGAAGACTGAAGAGGACAGAAGACACCGGGAAACAATTAGCTGAAAGGACAAAGGGACCACATGAACCTCACCCAGACTCTCTCACCTTGAAATCAGTTAACTGCCCTGTGGAGCATCCCAATAGAGGGTTCTAAACAGAACCGGAGAAGAGTGTGGAACAAACTGAACATTATAAAATAACTAGGCTGATGAGTCTGACAAAAACTCACTGAGTGCCCAAGACTACAGGCCTTGGTTAGTCTTTAATCCCAGAACTGCATTCGCCAGAGCTGACAGTGTGAACAAGATGTAACAACAGGGAGGTGCACAGTCCTTAGAAAAATAACCCCATTCAATTCCACCATCCCTCCACCCTCCTGGTATCACTAGTCCTGAGGAATCATCTATCCTAAATTCCCCAACTTCACTGTATATCCCTGGTCCAGCCAGACCTGCATGGCAGAATCGGGATCATGATAGAGGTGGGAGGAAGCATCTGAGAACTATAGGAAGGTTGCATATTTCACTGTTATTACGCTATAACTTAACTGGCTCATCTCCTCCCTGCAACCCCTCCACAAAAGGATGTCGCTTCACCTGTTGATGAGTTTTGGGTCCCCAATCTGCACTCCCCCTCATCAATAAATAGAAAGGGGGAATCAATTTCAGAGATCTACATGTAGTCTCCTCTCTGGGGCATGGAAAACAGGGAAGTGAGTGAAGGGACACATTTGACAGTGTACAGTATGGAAAAATGATAATAATTTAGAAATTATTAAGGGTTCATGGGGGGCGGGAAAGAGGAAGGGAAATATAGGGAGCTGACACTGGGGGCCTAGGTGGAGGGAGGCTGTTTTGACAAGGATGATGGCAATAAGTGTGTAGATGTATCCTGCATGCAATAAATGTATGTGTGGATTGTGATGGAAGTTGTAGAAGCCCCCAATAAAATTATTCATTAAAAAATGGGGGGAGGGAGAGGGAGCAGCTTATACCTGGGGCTCAAGTGGAAAATGTTTGGAAGTGAATATGGCAATATGTGTACAAATATGCTTGATACAAATGACGTGTTGAATGTTATGAGAGCTGTAAGAGCCCCTAATAAAATAATTGGGGGAAAAAAATGAAAAAGAACCCATTGGAAAACAAAGGGGCATTGTTTGCCCAGGAATAAAGGTTAGAAGTCAGAAGTGAACAGGGAGGAAGGATGGGTGGAAATGGTAAACACAAGTAGTAGGTAGAGTGTGCCTACCTCGTGGAACTTGCAAGAAATGTCATGAAACAAAATCTGTATGAACTGTTGAATTGAAAGCCAATGTGCTCTGTAAATTTCACTCAAATCACGATGAAAAGCTTTTTTAATTACTTTCATCTTTGGAAACCCTATGGTTTAGTTTTACTATGTCCTAAGGTTGCTAGGAGTCTGAATCAATTCCACCATGGCCAGTAGTTACAGAGAGACCAGTGAAGACAGGTGCAGTTACCTGCCTTTCAATAGAGCTTTAAAAGAAATTAATTAGTACCAGGGACTAACTAGTCAAAGACAATATTGACAGGAGATGGTTATGCGCCAGGGGAACGATTGATAAGACTAGCTATCATAGAAGGGTGTCAAAGACAGAAGAAAAGAGAAGGGGGGGAAAGCATAGAACCCGGAATGGGTTTGGGGCTCACACTAAATCCTAGTTCCACGTTAAGCACAATTAGTTCTTACATCATGATCCTGCTGGACACTAGCCCTCAGAAAAAGGAACACAAAAGATATGGGTATTGTAGCAAAATGTGGTGAAGAAATTAGATGGTGCCCAGCTATGAGATAAAATAGCATCTGGAGGTCTTAAAGTCTTGTTTCCAAACAAGCAGCCATCTAAGTGAGTGTCACCTAAGTCCACATGGAAGAAGCACATCAACATCGGTGAGCTTAGGATTGCAAATCATATGATCTGAGTCGAAGGAGGGAATACTATCAGAGCCTATATTGTGAGAATCTAGTTTGTAGAAAGAAGGCAATGGATGACTATGAGAACCCAAGATGCATTTGTGAGATCCTCATAAGTAATAAGCCTCTAACGATTTCCCTCTATCCATAAAAGAGGGATGGGAGGAAAGTAGTGTAGCAGTCATGTACTTGTGTCTATTTCATGATTGGGAGTATGGGGGTGGAGTCTAGCCTGTCAATCTGGAGATAGCCAATGAGACCTCTGTGTGAGCATAGTTTTCTCCTGAGAATCTAGGAAATCTCGCCATATTTCCCCGATGGGTGTGAGAGACTTACAGCTGACATTGGGAGACATTGCAGCTAACAAGACACAAGGCGGGCTCCCTGTGAGACATCCCAGAGGAAAGCCACATGAGCTTACCCTGATGGAACCAGACCTCTGAAGCTGGAAAAGTCACCTGGAGACTCCTGCCAGTCCCGAGATGCTTGAGAAGTCCCAGAGAGACCCCTGTCAGGACTGAGATGCTTCTACCACGACAGAATACATAAGACTCAGCACCCACTGGCTTGTGATTGTCCAGGATCATTTTATGTGCTTCATGAGTCTGGAGGACTTATGGATTGATATTGTACATATGGGCTAATATCAGACTTATGGACTTGGACTGGACTGGATTGGGTTGGGATGCTTTCCATTCCTCTTGTATATAGACCTCTCCCTTATACACCTATGCATTTTTATGAGTTTGTTTCTCTAGTCTACCCAAACTAACATAAGTGGTTACCAATTAGAGTACATTGGAGAGATGTTTAAAGAAGCTCAAAATGATAAACCTGATTTGAATAGTTAAAACGCTGTCAGTTTTCAATATTTTCTTTAGTTTTTGTGTTTGATTATTCATATTAGGGTTTATTTCAGATGGGTTATGTCACAGGGGGTCACCTCTTGAATTAGTGTTACATTTTTTCCTGTTATTCAGTAAATAAAACCGAGGATTGATTAAGTTTCAGGGAGAGCAAGTAGAATGAAGGTTTCTCAGTGGGGTAGTTACATAATCTGGTGTCAACTTGTGAAAGGGTGGAGTCTAGCCTGTCAATCAGGTAACAGATTAATGACCTCATTTTGGAGGTAATAAGGAGATAACTGACTTATTGGAGGCAGGATACAGGCACTCTCTGCTTTGTATTCCGGATGATAAGACCTGGAACTATGGTAGAACTCTGGAACTGGAGAAGCCGTGTGGACACCCACGCCAGTGCTGAGATGCTTACACCACCACTGGATCCACAAGACTGTGATCTTCCTGTATTCGGCTTCATTGCCTGTGTTTTGTAAGTCTGAAGAGGAATTTTTTAAAAATCATTTTATTGGGGCCTCTTACCGCTCTTATCACAGTCCATACATCCATCCATTGTGGCGACCAAATTTGTACATTTGTTGCCATCATCATTTTCAAAGCATTTGCTTTCTACTTGAGCCCTCAAAATCAACTCATTTTTCCCCCCCTCCCCTTGTTCCCTCCCTCATAAATCCTTGGTAATTCATAATTTTTTTCTTATCTTACACTGTCCAATGTAGCCCTTCACCCACTTTTCTGTTGTCCAGCCCCCTGAGCGAGGGTTAAATGTATAACATTGTGATCAGTTCCCCTCTCCTCCCACCTTCCTCTTTCCCTTCTAGTATCGCTACTCCCATTATTGCTTCTGAGAGTTTTATCTATCCTGGATTCCCCGAGTTGCAAACTCTTATATGTTCCAGTGTACAAGCTCTGATGTAGGCAGATTTGTAAGGTAGTATTGGGATCATGATAGTGGGGCGGGGGTGGGGGGAGAGGGAGGAAGCATTAAAGAACTAGAGGGAAGCTGTATGTTTCATCGGTGCGATACCGCACCCTGACTGGCTGATCGCTTACGGGTGACTCTTCTGAAAGGGGATGCCCAATTGTCTACAGATGGGCTTTGGGTGTCTACTTCACCCTCCCCCTCATTCACATTAGTATGATTTTGTTCTGGGTCATACGTAGATGCCTGATACCTTATCCCATTGACACCTCATGATCACACAGGCTTGTGTGCTTCTTCCATGTGGGCTCTGTTGCTTCGTAGGTAGGTGGCTGATTGTTTATCTTCAAGCCTTTAAGACCCCAGACACTATGTTTTTTGATACCTAGGCACCATCAGTTTTTTTCACCACATTGGCTTATGTACTTATTTTGTCTTCAGTGTTCCTGCCAGGAAAGGTGAGAATCACAGAATTCCCAGTTATTAAAACAGAATGTTTCTTGAGTTGAAAGAGTACTTGAGTAGAGGTCCAATGTCCAACTGATGCCTTAATATTTAACAAATAAATATGTGTACATAGATTTATCTCCCTGTCATTATATATAAATATATTTGCATATGTACATACCTGCACGTAGACCTCTATAAAGTCTTTTGCCTCCTAGTTCTTTCCTCTATTTCCTTTACTTTCCTCTTGTTCCAACATCATGTTCAGCTGTATAGATTGATATCAGACATATGGGCTAATATCAATCGGACTTATTGACTTGACCTGGACTGGTTAGGTTGTTTTCTCTATATCAAACTGCTCTTGCATGTCAAACTCTTTCTTATACACACTCATTCACTTCTTTAGACGAACAAATTCAGGAAGAGGCAGCTGAGATGGGGGCGTAAAAGAGAGCTAATGTCAAGGAGTTCAGGAAATAGAAGAATGTTTGAAAACTGATTGTGACAGCAATTTTACAAGACTGCTTAGTGTGGTAGAATTATGGAATGATATATCTGTATTAATTCCCAATAAAATGTTTGAAAAAAATAAAATTAGAAAATAGGCGCGATTCCTTCTATATCTCATAAGATGGCGCCAAAGGCTCTTTCATCTCTACTTTTTACCCTGCGTGTAAACCTGTTTTCCATTCAGAATAACCGGGTATGCTGAGAGACCTCAGCTTTCAGAAATTTCCACTGCTTGTTCTGGGGCCAAACTCCTACAGTTGTTTCATTCTGAGTAAGACCAAGAGAATTCCCCTACAAAAGTAGGCCTAAAAGTAACTGTATTTTTTTCCATACATAAAAGTAGATCATTCACACAGTGAGGAAGCTGTTAAACACACACACACACACACACACACACACACACACACACACTACATAAAACTATTCAAATATCACAGAGAGATAACCACATTTAACATGCTGAGACACACACACTGCCATGGAGTTGATACCAATTCCTTTAGACGCTTTAGGGCCAGGTAGAATGGCCCCTCGTGGGTTTCTGAGACGTTACGGGAACAGGCAGCCTCCTCTTTCTCCCACAGAGAAACTGGTGGTTTCCAACTACTGACCTTGTGGCTAGTCACCCAATACTCCCTCAATAGAGCCTAAAACGGCAGTCCTTTGATTAAATGTTTCTGTCTTCTGAAGTTTCCACAAACTCATTGCTCTCAGACTCACCACAGCCCACAGAAGAGACTCTCTCCTGATCTATTTTTGGTTTGCGGGCTGGGATACAAAGACTGAAACAAAGAAAAAAAAGGAATGTGTGAAAAGGCCAGAGACCAACACCCTCTCAGCAATTCAGTCAGACACATCTAAAAAAAAAAAATCAAATGTGGCTCTTTGTCAGAAAGGAAGCCATCTGATCAAGTTAAAGGTAATCAGTACTTTGCCATGTTCTTCTTTATTCTCCATAGCTTCTCCCTATAGCTGCTAATCCTTGACTATGTCTTTAGGATAGTGCCCAAGCCTTTCTGATTCATTTCTCGAGTGAAATGTTCACCATCACATGTAAAATACATAGCCATCAGCCAGCCATCTGAAATGAGACCCAGCGGAGTTAGCGTAGCAATGTCTACATGCTTACTCACCGGACAGCATTGGGACATTTATTGCTTAATCTTTCTGCACTTCGGTTCTCAACTGTAAGATGCTTAGTAGCTAAAAATAAGACTCCAGGAATTGGTCAGATACCAACTGAGGAGTCTCCACTCATGGAAGCAGCATTTGTAGGACTGGTTCATTTAGGCCAAGCAATACGGGAAAGAACCGTGAGGCCAACCGACTGGAAGAGATCCATAATTGTGCTCATTCCCCAGAAAAGACAGTCCGACAGCATGGAAATTCTTGAACAATGGCATTACTATCATATGTAAGTAAAACTTGCTGAAAATAACTTTTTAATGTTGGAGCAGTCCACTGACAGCAAACTGCCAAAAATTCAACCCAGATTTCCAAGACGCTATGGTACAGGCATGTCATTGCTAACGTCAAATAGATTTCCCCCCAAAGTTTTATGCCATATAATTCACATTTCATACAATCAATAATCAATCAGTCACATTAAGAGGAGTTGTACACTCATCACCACACTCAGCTTCAGAACATTTTCTTCATTCTTGTGCTCATCCTTATGAGCTCCTCATTTCCTCCAACTCTCCCCATCCATAAGCCCAAAGAATCGTTCATCCAGTTACTGTCTCGGTAGATTTACCTATCCTGGATTCATACATAGAAAAATATTAAAAACAAACAAAAATAAGTCTGAGTAACAAGACAAGTAAGATAAAACCCTCAACTCAAAAGACAGCAGAAAGAATGAAAAACTAGAGCAAATATAAAAGGACCATAAGGGTAATCAAATGATGAGTTGCTAAATTTTAACTTAAACGCATCTATATTGCTCCACTTTCCAATGCATTTTGCATGATAACAAAAGACTATTCATATCCCTGGTGCATGGTCAGAGGAGATTCACCAAAGGCTTAATCCAGGTGTTTTTCCCCTTCAGTTTTTAAAAAATGGAAACCATTTTAAAATGGATCAAAAGGGAGATCAAATAATAATACATTTTGACCCAACTATATCTACCATTGAACAGGAGTATTCATGTCCCACAACCTTGGTCATAGGACATTCACCAGAAGTTTAATCCATGTGTGGACTGTGCAAATAGTCATCTACAGCTTTCTGCAAACCAAGTGTTCACAATTAAGCTCTAAGATCATTTCCTCTTTTAGATTTGCATTATATTATTTGTCATCTTGTGATCACATAAGCTAAAAACCTGGGCTTCTTCCAAGTGGACTTAGTTGATGCCTCACTTAAATGGCTGCTTATTTGAAACAAGTCTTTACAACTCAGAGGCTAGTCTTTTTGATAGTCTGGCACCATCTAGTTTCTCCATCACATTTTATTATAGCATCCATATGTTCAGTGGTCTGTTCATGACCTCAAGCTATCAGATGAATCTTGACTGAGAGCAGAGAATACTGAAAAGTTGCTTACTTGTGTTTTATTGACTATGGAAAAGAATTCTCCTATATGGACCATAACAGATGATGGACATTGAAAATAATGGGAATGCTAGAACAGTTCACTGTGCTGACAAGGAACCTGTATGTGAACCAACAAGCAGTGATTCAACCAGAATAAGGAATACTGCATGACTTAAAATCAGGAACAATGTGCCTTAGACTCTATTCTTCCACATATTTATTCTATCTGTATGTTGAGCAAATAGTTTAAAAACCTGGGCTACATTAAAAAGAAGAAGTGGAATCTGGACTGAGGAAGACTTACTTACCTTGACTATGCAGATAAGACAACCTTGTTTGCTGAAAGCAAGGAGGACTCAAAGACCTTGCTGATGAAGCTCAAGACGGCAACTTTAAGTATGGATTACAATGCAATAGAAAGAAAATCAAAATTCTCACAATTGAGCGGATAGACAGCACATCATGATAAATGGAAAATATATTGGTGTTATCACCATATTTCCTCATGCTTAGATTCACAATCAATGCTAATGGAAATAATTGTTTAAAAATCAGAGACCTACTGTAGTGGACAGATCCATTATTCAAGACCTCTATAAAGTGTTAGAGCACAAGGACGACCCCAACATTCCCCTGACCCAAACCAGAGCTTTTTCAATTGCCTCTCCTGCATGTGAAAGTTGAACAATGATGAAGGAAGATCAGAAGAGCATTTATGCCTTAGAATTATGGTGTTCCTGAAGAATATGGAAGGGACCATGCACTGCTCGGAGAATGTGTCAGTTCAGGGAGACTAGAAAAAAAATTCATGGACTTTCATATGTGTGTAAGAAAGAGCTTTATATACAAAAGCAATTGAGTATTGAGAAAATGTCCCAGCCCAGTCCAGATCAAGTACACAAGTCTGATATTAGCCCATTTGTCCAATGTCAATTTATAAAGTCCTCTTCAGATTCATGAAGCACATGCAATGACGCTGAATGCAGGAAGGCCACAGGCCAGTGGGTGGAACGTCTTGTGGATCAAGTGGTGCTGCAAACAGCTCAGCTCTGGCAGGAGTCTCCCACGGCTCCTCCAGCTCAGGGCACTAGTGTAGTTCCATGTGTCTTGTCAGCTGCCATGTCTCCCAGGGAGTCAGCCTTGTCAGTAGAAAGTCTCCTGGGAAGTGAGTCCGTGTTCTGCCTCCAGAGAGCTATTTCTCTCCTTAGCTTCTCCAAATGAGGTCATCAAGTTACGACCTGAATAACAAGCTAAACTCCATCCCTTCACTTTTACTCCTTTCCAATTGACAACAGATTATATAACGCCCACAGAGAGCAAGCAAATAGGTCTTAGAAGAAAGGAGAGGCCATTCCCTAGAAAAGGACATCATACTTTGTCAAACCAAAGGTCAGCGAACAAGAGAAAGATCCTCAATGAGATGGATTGACAGCTGGAGACCACAACAAGGGACTCACACCTAACAGTTGGACTGGACCATGTGTCAGTCTATCGTACATGGGGCTACTGCATATCTGCACTAACTCTAAGATGGTCCCTCAAACAACCACAATAAGATGTTCTTAATAGTGCGCAGGTATATACCGTATAGTCATTGTGAGCACATAGTGATCTAACACTTATAATATATTATATATTATAGATTTATTAATATATGTGTATATTGTTCCATTTCCTATGAAAAATTATGGTAGTTAGAACAAATCACCAAAATTTCTGGGCTGAAAACAACACACATTTATACTCTCACAATTCTGAAAGGCAGAAATCCAAAATTTCAGAAACCCAAATCACAGAGCAGGCAGAACAGCCTTTCCTGTGGAGGGTCCAGGGAAGTATCCACTTTTGGCTGAGCCCCAGTGGCATAGTGGTTGAGTGCGGGACTGCGGCCCACTGGCTTGGTGGTTCAAATCCAGCAGCAGCTCTCCAGGAGCAAGGCTGGGCTTCCCACTCCCACCAGAAGGCAGTGATGCCAAAAAAAAATAAAAAGAATCCACTTTCAAGCTTTTTCCTGCCCGCCAGCCACCCCCCCATTCCGCTTCATCATCAAAGTCAGCAGTGCAATATTTGGGTTCAGTGGTCCCACTTGTCAAATCTCCCTCTGCCCCTGTCTTAGAAAGACATTTATAAAAGTATTTATAGGTCAATAGAAAAGCTTCCTCATTCCAAAAGCATTTAACTTGATCATTTCTACCAAGTCTGTTTTAGTTTGAGGAATTAAGGTTAGGATCATTTAGAAGCTGTTGCTCTGCTTACTACAAGTTTTATCTACATATATAGTTTGATTGACTAATAATCAAATCAAACGATGCTTTGTGGGAAGAGGAAAGTTCTGTGTCTTCTGGCAAGGAGCAGCAAACTCACAGAGAGGTCTGCGGGGCTTGCCCCAATCCTAGTTATGTGACCACCTCCCCTACCTCCAAAAGAATGCACTACAGAAGATAACACTTAGGGCTGAGTGGTTGTGTGCGGGACTGAGGTCCACTGGGTTGGAGGTTCGATTCCAGCTCACAAGAGCAAAGGCTGGGCCTCCTACTCCCACCACCAGAGGGCAGTGATGCCTAAAAAACTAAAAAGAAAAAAAATAAGATAACACTGAAAATACAGTTCAGGGAAATGGGTGAGTCTCCTTAGAACACATAGTACGAAACTAAGAGAGAAGAGAGAGAGAGAGAGAGAGAGAGAACCTGGCCCACCAAGTCCCTGAGGATGATATTCCTGCTCAGAGCAGTCAATGCACACAAAGGATGATAAGGCTGGACCCAACATAGTTATGGCATCCCCTAACTGACCCACACAGCACCATGAAGGAGAACACTGGAGAGACAGTGTGGGAATTGTGCCTGGTCTGACCCCATCACACCAGGACAAAGAAACACAAGGGAGTGCAACAGAGGGCAAAACAATGAAGTCCCCAAGGAATACAAAAACTAGGCTTCTGTGGCAGAGCTTGGCACCTCATCAGACTTGATCAGAAACATTCATAAAAGTCAACAGATAGACCTAGAACTTGTTGTTTTTGTTTTTGCTTTGTTTTGTTTTCATTTCTATCTGTTTCTGTATAAAAGAGGCAAGATAAACAATCCCCAGGCAAGAAAACAATGGGACCAGTGACTCTCAGGGGGCACAGGAGAGGGAGAGGTGAGGAAAAGGAAGGGAGGAACCAACAAACCCAGGGACAAGGAACTAACAAATGATCTAAACTTGATGGCAAGGAGGGTGCAGAAAGCCTAGTGGGACTTGGTCAAATGCAATGTGGCCAAGAGGAATTACTGAAAGCTGAATGAAGGTTAAACATGATAGTGGGACAAAAAAAAAGAAATAGAGGAAAAAACTAAAAGGCAAAGGACATTCATAGAGGTACAAATATAAGTACATAATATGTCAATATATTTATATGTAACAAATAAACAGTTAACTAATCCATAAAGCAGTACAAATGGCTCGGTGCAACTCATTTGCATGAGACAGCTAGTACACTGGCAGTCCTTCAAGTCTTGAGGGCTGCCAAGGAGTCCTCGGCAGAGCAATTCAGGTTATCTGGCCACAAGCAGCAAACAGCAAAGCAGGTCACCAAAGGTCAGCCAGCTAACAGAGTCCAACCATCCCCAGCTCAGAGATGTCTATTCCAGGAGCGTGGCTAAGCAGGGCTTGAAGGAACCTCAACTCACAGCAACACAGTCCACAGATTAGGTGTCTCACGGGTAGTGCAGCTTGAAAATGGAGGCATAGGACAAACATGGCAGCCGGGTAGTCTGAAGATCCAAGAGCAAGAGAGAAAAGACTGGAATTGCTGAGTCATTTATATCTCTGCCTTTCAAAATTGGTCTCACATGTGTTCACTGGCCATGTTGTCATAACAAACCTACCTATCACACTGGTTGAGCCCAGTGCAACTCAAGTCCATAAGCACAATATTAGCCCAGATGTCCAATACCAATCTATAAAGTCCTCTTCAGACTCATGAAATAGATGCAGTAA
>PVJH01042471.1:0-14259 GCA_004026705.1 Nesogale talazaci
CAACTGCATCTAGGAAACAGCAGAGTGCAGCACCCGCCTTGCTGTCCACTCTGTGCTGCTCCTGCCTGGGTCACCCAGAAGGACAGTCCTGCCCCCTGGCTCAAGTCCCCCTTCTGCCTGAGACAGAGCCCACCAGGCCTGCCCGAGTGCCCACCGTGTGCGGGACTGTGATCTGCAGCACAGGCCTGAGACCAAATGCAGACACCCACCCCCAAACTCCCGCCCCCAGCCCCAGAACACCCTGCCTGTTCTGGGAGAGGTATCAGGATCCCTCCCCAAGTCTTGCGTACTCCGTCCTGGATTTGACCTTCTTCTAAACAGTGCTCACTTGAGCAAAGGCAGAGTGGAAGCCTGCAAATGCCTGGATCTTCCCTGCTGAGTGTGGGACACCGGGATGCTCAGGAACATACTGTTGTGTAGTTGATTTTATGTGTAGATTTCCGCTGTAAATCTCGGTTTTTGCATTCTGTTAGCTGCAAATCGAAGAAGTGCAGGTTTTCTCACAGAGCCATCTACCCCAGGGGAATCACCATAGCTTCAGCTTCTGAGGCCACAGGAGTGGATGCCCGCCTGCTGCTGAGACGAGTTACAGAGGAACCTCGATGTCCGGGCTATCAGGCAGAGGGACCTCATGGGTGGCAGGGCTGGCTTAGAGTGGGCATTGACTTCTAGGGCTGTAAGGAGAGCTGTGGTGTTCAGTCCGGGGGAACCCAGACCACAAAGACTGGAGCGGTTGAGCTCACAGAGCAAAGGCAAGGACTTTTATGAGAAAGGGCAACTAGATCCTCTTCTTTGACTTCCACCAGCAGGTCCAGACCCTTCACCCCAGGCAGGCCTGAAAAGTTCTGGACCCCTCCCTGGCCCACCCACCACCCCCTCCATCCCCTTTCCCGACCTAGAAGGTGGCCTGGTCTATGTGGCATTCCAAGCTCTGGTCACAGACAGAAAGCTTTTCCAGGTTGTCTCCAGAGACAGAAGACACTGACCCATAGTGACTCAAAGGAAGCCGCACTGCTCCAGATTCTTGTTTGAGAGGTTGGACTTGGGGGCGGGGAGATATAGGGAAAGGGGGGAGCCTTTGGATTGTCCTGCCTACGGGGGGGGAGGGGGGCAAACCCCATCTCTGGGGTCCGAAACAAACAAACAAACAAACAATGAGGTGGTGGATTGAGGCCAGCTCAGTAGCGATTTTGTGTTCTGGTGAAAAATCTCAGGGTAGCTGTTTGCACTCTTGGTGGTAAACTGGATAAATATAGACGTGAGAGGTGCCAGCTGGCTGCCATGCTGCGCGGCCTCTGGCTTGAGCCACACTGGCCTGGCTCGGGGTTGCGCCTGCCGGTGGAGACCAGACTGGCACTTGACTTTCACCGCAGCCTCAGAGGTGGCATCCAAACCCACTGCGGCTGCAGCCATCCCAGCTGGCGGTGGGGGCCCCCCACAGGCTCCTCTCCCCAGCGCAAGTTCTCCCCAGTGAGGCTGGCATGTTCTGAGGCCCCTGAGGGGTGGAGATGGGGGGTCATGGGATGGGGGGAGTGATGTTTGGGATCCCCTCTTGCACCAGCCTGCAGCACAGCTCAGGGGCAGGCTATTACAAAAGCGAGACCCCACATTTAAAGGACGGAACTTGAACTAACATCCCCCCCCCGCCCCACCAGCCCCAGGAAGGAAAAGACAGGGTGTGTCGTCACCTCTTGCCCTGGAAAGAATGAAAATAAAGCAAAGACTGGTTCTCATCCTCTCCCTCCCCCACCCCCCCAAGAGAATTCAGGGCTGGCTTTTCAGAAGGTCATTGAATCTCCTAGGTGGTTTTGAAGGACCTCTGCTTCCTGGGCTGGGACTTCCATTTCTCAGTACTCCTGTTAGGTCCATGTCCCTTCCCTATGTCTTCCAGCTTGCCCCCCAGATTCTTCTCCTCCTTTCTTCTTCCAACTCTCTGAGGATATCCAATTATGCATAGATTTTTATTTTAGTCTTCTGAGGCCTCCACATTGTGTCCTTTAAGACATTTTTCTCCTCTTCCTGCCCCCCCCCCCCCCCCATCATCTCATTCTTCCTGTTTGAGCCGTGGTTCTCAACCTGTGGGTTCTCAACCCCTTTGGGGGTTGAACGACCCTTTCACAGGAGTTACCCAATTCAGAACAGTAGCAAAATGACAGTGATGGAATAGCAATGAAAACAATTTTATGGTTGGTGTGTGTGTGTGTGGGTGGGTGCATGTCACCACAACATGAGGAACTATTAAGGATCAAGGCATTAGGAAGGTTGAGAACCACTGCTCAGAGTCTCTTCTGAAATGCCTAGTCTTCATCTTTAATGCTGTTAACCAGAAAGCTGTTGCAGGCCAAGGGGATGGCATGGAGGCCAAAGCTGACCCTTGCTAGGGGCAAGGAGAGTCCAGCCCCACATCTGGCCAAGAATGATTCCTTTAAGACCGAGGTCAGACAGGCCACCACCTTCCATTCTTCTTCACCCACATTCTTCTGGTGCCCACACTGCCTTTCACAACTCTCTTTCAGTACTGGACTTGATAATCTGTTACACACGATAGTGGAATTCACAGGCAAGACTCATGATTATGGGAAAACTAACAGATTACAAAGCCGGACAAGGAAACATTAAGGATACAGTGTCTCTTCTTAGCCCTGTGGCAGGTCTGTCTCTTTCTGGTCCTTGGCCACAGCCACATAGCCCCCCACCCCCACCCCACCCCATTTCTGTTCTGCTTGGGCAAAGGGTACCTCACTCTTCAAGCCAGCCTCCTGGCCAGTTGTGCCCAGATGTACTTATACCGTGCCTGGGAGCTGCTGCTCTGGCTTACCATCTCTGCTTCTGGCACGCTCACTTCTCTGCACAGGGCCCATGTTAGTCCAGGTAGACTAGAGAAATTCATAAACATGCATATGGATATAAGGGTAAAGTCTATATGCAAGAGGAATGGAACACTGAGAAAGCATCCCAACCCAGTCCAGGTCAAAGTCATAAGTCCGATATTAGCCCATATGTCCAATACCGATATGTCTCCTTCCGACTCACGAAATCACAGGCCAGTGAGTGCAGAGTCTTGTGTATCCAGCTGGGTAGAGGCATCCTGGTGTTGGCAGGGATGCACCCATGGCTCCTTGTTTCCTGGGCTTAGGGTCCATCAGCAGTGTCCATTGGCAGTATAACCATCTCAGTGCTGGCAGGGTTCTCTCTGTGGCTTCTCCAGACTCAGAGGTCTGGTTCCGTCAGGGTAAGCCCATGTGGCTTCTCCTCCGGCTCCTCCATTCTCGAGGAATCAGGACCGATCAGCATGCTGTCATCTCGTCTAGTCAGGAATCCATCGTCTTGGAGACTGAGAATCCAGTCTCTCTTCTCCAATTGGGAAATACCGCGAGACTTCCCAGAATTCTCAGGAGAAAGCCATGCCCACACAGAGGCCTCATTGGCTATCTCCAAATTAACAGGCCAGACTCCACCCCTATATCCCAATCATGAAATTGGCATCATAAATACATGACCACCACAGGGCCCTCACACCTGCTCCACTCCACAGCCCTTCTGTCTCCATCCTGGGATTCCCTTCCTGCTTCTTTACTCAGTGCAATGACAAGACCGACTGGTCCCCTCGTACCGATCTCATACACAGGGTGCCACTCGCATGCTCCCACCCAGTCACTTGGCAGGTGTTGTGAAGAATAGCCATGCCATCTAACTTCGGGTCACCCCAGGGGCTCTGAGGAATGGTGAGGCAGGGAAGCTGGGTGAGCACTGGTGGTTTGACTGAGCACCCAGCGCTCAGCATCTGCCATGCTGGTTCTCCCCCAGGGAGAGGTCTTCAGTGTCCTGTCCAGGTTGAGTGGAATCATAGAGGGCTGGCCAGAGTGTCGTGGCTCCTGTTCCTGTGTGTCCGAGTCCTCACTGCTGACCTTGTCTTTCAGACCTGGGCCTGTCGCCACACCTCACGGCGCTCATGGCCGGCGGACAGCCCCTGGGCCACAGCAGCAGCACCGGGGACACTGGCTTCAGCTGCTCCCAGGACTCAGGTGATTGTCAGCCTCTTGCGTTTCAGAGCTGGGAGGAGGGATGCCTCCCACGGTGTGTGCGAGGCCTGCAGGCAGCACCAGCCCCTGTGCCGACCCCGCCTGCTCTCTGTTCTCCCTGCCCTCCGTTTCCTCCTGTAGAAAAATGGATCCACTTAGAGGTTTGCTCGCCTGCAGGGTTATGGTGAGGTTACAGCTGAATCTAAAGTAAAGGGACCAGATTGTAAGCGGGACACCACTGACCGGGGGGCGGGCGTTCTTGATTTAAAATTTGGTCTATATGGAGCAACAAACATTTTCATAGAACGCAAAAATAGTAATTTAAAAACGCCGCAGGGCGTTGATAAATTGTTAAAAAGCGGGGCGTCTGGTCACTTTAACCTGAAGCCAGTGTAGCGCTGCACTGTTTACTGACTGTGGGTGGTTACCGTAACTACAGTAACTAGTGTGAGACACAGGCCCGGGTGCCTGCCTGCCTGGTTTTCAGTCTCCATTTGGCTTGTTAAGAGCGGTGCAATAGCCCCCAAAAGTTCCTAAGTTTCTTTCCAATGCCCTAGTTACCAGAGCCCCAGCGGTACAGCGGATTTCGTATTGGGCTCTCCCCTCAAGGTCAGCTGTTCGAAGCCACTATCTGCTCCTTGGCAGAGATGAAGCTTTCTAGTGGACAGCCTTGGACACCCACTGGGGCAGTTCCCGCCTGCCTGGCAGGGTTGCTGTGGGTCAGAGCAGCCCCTGAGGGCAGGGAGGGAAGAGGGCTTTGGGAAGAGCGTGCCAGCCCCGCCTCCCAGGGCTGTTGGGAGGCTCGGAAGGCACAGCGAGTTTAGCGCGCGCACTGCAGCTCCTGGCCCAGGGTAGCCTTCCCGGCACGTCAGCCGCGCGTGCTCTGCTGTTCACGGAGACCTGTGAGTCCATGTCCTGTACACGCCGAGCGCACCCCCACGGGCCCTTGGGTGAGAGGGGTTCCGAGGGCCTGACTGATCAGACCCACCGCTGCGGGGCTGCAGGAGAGCCGTGGGGCCCAGCACATCTGTTACCCACTTAGGCTGGAATTTGGGTACAGGCGCTGGGGAGGGAGGGGGCGTTTTATCTCCGTAAAACTGCTTCAAGTGTGATGAGCACTGTGGAGGGGCAGGGGGAGCCCCCTGGCAGGGGACCGGTAGCGGGGAGTGGTAAGGTGCAGGGGTGGATTGTGGGAGGAACGAGGAGCAGGAAGTCAGTCGGCAGAGGAGCAAGGGAGCTGGATGCTGACAGAAAAATTGGCCATTTAAACCCACCAGCTCCCTACAGTGGGAGCAAGAAGCGGCCGTGGACGTCTGTGCAGAGACTCGCCCTGCAGACCCAGGGGGCAGATGCGCTTGGTGCTGCAGAGGCGTTGCTTTGCCCCCAGGGCCGAGGCTTTGACTGCCACGCAGAAGGTGGTAAGGGCCCCTGGCGTACTGTAGGCAGAAGACAGCCAAGGCGTCGGGTCCCGGCCTCAGTGAGCTTCGGCAGTGCTCTTACTATAAAGCGACCAGACGTCCCACTTTCGGCAGGACAGCCCTGATTTTAAACAATATTTCCTGCATCCTGTGGCATTTTTAGAAAGTCCTGATTTTTGGAGAGAATGCACAACAAGGTAGGGAACGACGGGAGAACAGGAAGGGAATACACCCCCGCTACGACTCCCCACCCCCCGCCCTAGGCAATGGTGTCCCACTTTACCAATGTTAAAATCTGGTCACTTAATAGTAACGATGCCACCTATTCAGCACCTGCCAAGTCCTGGTGGCCCTGGGGTTAGACTGCTTACCTAAAGGTCAGCAGTTCAAAATCACCAGCTCCCCTCCAGAGGAGAAAGAGGAGGCTGCCTGCTTCTGTAACAATGCCCAGTCTCCACCACCTTCGATCGGTCTCCGGAGTGTGGCTTGCCTCTCCTCCCTGCCCGCAGCCATGCCACCTCGCTCTTTTCATCCTGACCCTGCTGTGGAGAACGTGTGTGTGTGTGTGTGTGTGAGAGAGAGAGAGAGAGAGAGAGAGAAGCAGCCCGCTGGTTGGCTGCACCCCCTTGAGATGGGACGGACTGCTGCCTTGCCTGGGCGACTGTGGTGGGCAGTTCACTGCATAGATGATGGGTTTTGATCCAGGGGGATTGTGCGTCGCCCAGGACGGTGAGGGAGGTGGGGGGGGGGTACCCAGATGGATGGAGGGGGCGCGGGCACGCTGTGGGCGTTGATGGCTCCTCCGCCCTTTGTTCCAGGCACGGACGTGATGCTGCTGGAGGACTTCACCTCCGACGACCCCCCACCCACGCACTGCACGTGCCCACCGAAGCGCAGGAGCTCGGTGACGTTTGAGGATGAGGTGGATCAGATCAAAGGTTGGTTTCCACCAGGGACTGCTTCAGAGAGGCAAGGGGGAGAGGAAGGAGCTAAGGCGTCAGCACCAGCCCCCCATACCCACTCCCCTCCACGCAGGGGTCTGGATGCAGTAATCTGGATTCAGTCACAACCCCATAGCCCCATAACCCAGGCCCCCTTCCCACATGCTTCCTCTGTGACTGGACTGATGGGTAAAACCAGGCCTGGGCTCTCTGTGGTTTCTAAGCCTGGAACTCAGACTCAACCTTGTCCTTTCTGGCCATCGATTTGAACGTGTCCTCTCCGAGCCTCACTTCTGTGTGTGGAAGGCAGGTAGAATGGCCCAGTGAGTGGGTCGATCTGTCTGGTGGCCCAGGTGGCCATCCTGATGTCCATGGCCCCCGTCTGGTGAAGGCCACGTTGGAGGGGGTGGGGGGTGAGGAGGGCTATGGGCTCTGCTCTAGTGCAGACCCTGTTCCAAATCCAGCCTCTGGGACCTGGGGCCTGGTGTCCCCTCCACACCTGCAGATGAGAAGGGCAACAGAGGGGGGCATCACCCAGGCTGCCCGCAGTGGTAAGACGCGTGTCCCCTGGAATCCTGCAAAGCGAGCACAGAAATGGTCACGGCCGGTCCCCAGGTCCTTTCAGCTTTACACCCTGTCTTTGAACTGCAGTCTGTGCAGGACCAGAAGGCCCCGCCTCCCTTCCATGGGGTTGCTGGTGGTTTCCACGTGTGATCTTGTGGTTAGCAGCCTACCACGTAACCATGACACCACGGGAATGCCTGTGGTGGGCTTTCCACATACCCCCAAAGAAGGGAAAGGAATTGGGCTCCTTCTCAGTTCCCCAGCCCAAGTGGGCCAGACTCGCCCCATGAGGCCGACTGTTGGGGGTAAGCATCCCAGACAGCACCTGGGCCGCAGGGGGACAGGAGGGCCAGGCGCTCGCCTGCCTGCCTGCGTCTCCCGTTCCCTCTCCAGAGACACCTGCACCTCCTGCCCAGTCTTGCCGGGGCGTGGGAGTTACCTTCTCTGCAGAAAAATGTTCTCTGCAGAAAAGAGGGGATCAGTGTCCCCTCTGCCTGCCAACAATCCAGAGAAGCACAGTGGGTTTCTGAGAAGGCACTAGGTCAGAACTCGAAGGCCCACCAGCTTTCTCCTCCCCCTGGACTGTCAGGAGGAAGTCCGGTCCTGGAGAGGGCTTGTCAACGTTGAGTGTTGCTTCCAGCCTTATGGTTCCCATGACTCTGAGAGTTTGTGGAGCGGAGAGAGGGCCTGGGGCTTGTGATCACTTTAAATAGCGCGCGCGCGCACACACACATGAACGAAGCTAAAAACACCCCAGAGACCTCTTGTTCAGTGTTTACATGTTTGATGGTCACGGATAGGAAATATTCTTCAAGGCCTTTCTGTGGTCCAGACCAAGCATCACGGAAGGAATTCATGGTGACAGCAGAGGTGGGAAGGAAGGGGCATGTTATTCCCTCCTGTGGAGGACAGATGAGGAAAGCGAGGTGGGGTTAACGCATTTCTCTTAGAGCTGCCAGGCAGTGCCTCTCAGGGTGGAGGACTTGAGCCCAGGGCACAGATGGTCCAGCCTCCCCTGCTCCCAAGTTGCGGGCCCCGGCTCCCTGGCTGACGTTTGTTTTCCTGCCTTCTTTCTCAGAAGCTGCCAAGAGCTCTATTCTTCACGTGAAAGCCGAAGTGCACAAGTCCTTGGACAGTTACGCCGCCAGCTTGGCCAAAGCCATCGAGGCCGAAGCCAAAATCAACTTGTTTGGGGAGGAGGCGGTGCCAGGGGTCTTGTTCGCGGCGCGGACTGCCCTGGGAGCAGGCTGTGGCGGCCGCCGGGGCAGCAGAACTCTGGCGAGCCAGCGCCTGCCGCTGCAGAGCATCGAGGAGGGCGACGGCTACGGCTCGGCTGCGGAACAGAGATGAGGCCCTCCCGGCGGCCTGAGCCCGAGAAGCCCTTCTGAGACTGCATCTCCATCACCGTGTGGGCCCGACAGACACTGTCGCCGGGAAGGAAGGGACAGCAGCTGGTGGGCAGCCCGCGGCCAAAGGACTGGGAACTGTGACTCTGGTGGCTGCTGTTCAACCCCACATGGGGATCTTGAGATCCCAGGGCTGGGGGCTGTCCAGAGTGTGGGTCTGACTTGAACGTGGTGGGAGATAGGGAGGGAAACTCCGTGCCGACCCATCACTACGTGTCCTTCACGGCCTGCGTCCCCCGGGCCAGCGGGCACCAAGGCACTCTCGGGAGAGCCCTGCCAAGTGGAGCACGGGGACACGCCTTTCTGACAAAGCAAGAGCACCCTAGGCATCTTTGTGGACTTGGGCAGTGCGGGAGGGTGTCACCGCTAGACTCCGTGGCCCCAGAGAGTGAGCGTGGCAGGAGAGCCTCTCTCCTGGAACCCCCGCACCTCGTCTCCTACTTCCAAGCCCCAACGGCTGGCCCAAGCTGGGGCAGCCCACAGGGCAAGGGTCCCAGCCCTGGGACTAGGCTACAGAAGACAGGACCCAGCCCACCCCCCTCTCTTCCCCCACATCTCCCTGCAGACACTTGGTATTTCAAAGGCAAAACCACTAAAGGGGAGGGCGGGGACGGTACCAGGTGTTTCCTTTTCAGAATTAAAGGAGAAAGCAACATCCGTTTCCATAGGGCACATCACTGTTTCACCAAGCCTGGATGGCAAGGTGCCGAACCCAGCTAGGAAGCGGGAGGAGGAACCCCGCAGGGAGGGCTGGTGGAATAGGTTCTATTGGTGTGTGTTCCAGGAGAGCAGGGCCTCGTTCCCCAGGGTCTCCTCCCGAGTTCAGCCATTATTGTCGGTGCATCAGGGCACGTGGGATAGGCCAGGATGGAGAGCTCTCAGCCCTGCTCTGCTGTGTGCCCCACAGGCTGTCTTGTCGCCTCTGAGACTGTGGGAGAGGAGGAGGTGAGGAGTTGATAGAATTGCGTCCCAACGTGGCTTCCAGCTCTGATCTGGGGTGTTCTCTGACTTGCGAGGGAGGATGCAGCGTGGACCCACTGACCCGCACAGCTGTCAAGTTGAATGTCATCTCTCCTGGGGTCGGGTCCGTGTCTGACCTGTGTAAAGAATTCCTAATGGAGTGCCGGGTCCAGGTTTCATCTTGGGGAAAGAGGGACACCTCCCTCAGAGGTGAAGCAGCAGGAGTTAAGATTTGTGGGGTAGGAACTCTCCCTCCCCTCTTTTGGACCTGGGGAGGGCTCTGTCCTTTTGCTGTGGAGCTGAAAGCAATGGTTGGCTTGTCCCTGGGCCCAGCGTTGACAGTGGCCTGGGTCTTTCCATATTCACCGCGATGGAGCGCGAGGATAGATAGGTGTCTTGTCAGCTAGGGACGGGCTCTGGCCTCGGGTTGGCCTGGGAGTGTTGGGGGGCTGCTCTAGGGTGGCTTCGCTGGTGGCTTCTGGTGGGGAGGTACGTGGGTCTGAGAGAGTCTCCTCTGACTGCTGAGTGGGGAGGTGGTTCCTTTATCTTGGGGTGTTTGGTGTAGTCGAGTTATACAGACATTTCGGCCATGTGCCTGGTTTCTAGAGAGACCATGCTCCTGATCGAGTCTGGACACAGAAGCCGCTCAGGTGAGAGACCCATGCTCAGGGTCAGAACAACCTGGGGAAAGTCAGCAGTGAGACACATTGGCTTGGAAGCCATGGGTTACGGAATATCTTCCAGGGGGAAGAGCCCTGATCAAAGGCCAGCTGAGATAGACTTCTTGATTTTCTTCTAGGAAAAAAAAAATTTTTTTTTCTTTAAATTCACTCCTTTCCCAGTATTCCACTGAGGCCCATTCATTTGCTCACCTGCCATCACTGCTTATGAACCCTGTGCCAAGCCCCCAGCTCAGCCCTCTGGGCAGAAGCACTAGTGCTTACACTCTGATTTAGGGGAGAGGCCTGTAGGACCCCTGTTAGCTGGGCGCACCCCTCAGAAGTTGAGAGCAGTCCAGCATTCAGGTGGGGATGCAAACACATTTGGCGTTCTCCAGGATTCACATCTGCCCTGATTTAGCAGGCCTGAGAAGGGTGCTCCAAGCTCACTGCCCCGGACTCAGTGACCCTACAAATCAGGGTAGAACTGCCCGGGCTTTTTGATACCAGCTCCCCGGGCATAGGAAGCCGGAGGAGGGGGAGCGTGTGCATGCATCCTCAAGTTTCTGAGGCAGTTTCTCCGGATACCTGCCCTCGGTCAAGGTCAAAGCCTCTAACTGTCCCCATAGCTCCCAAACTCATTAGCCAATGTCGGCCAAGGCCTTCCTGAGTCCCTTCATGGACAGAGGCAGGTGGGAACGTTTGGCCACTGGTGGGCAAAAATATCTCGGTGTTGTGACTTGTGGTTTTGACAGGTTGTCTCTTGGGGCTGTGAGAGTCCCACACTACAGCACACACCTCAATGCTTAAGCCCTGTGCCCTGACCCCGTTTCCCACCTGTACGGAGGGCTGCAGGCACGAGGGGGCAGCACTGTGGCTGTGATGCACTTCCCCAAAGTGCAGATCTCTCAAGGTCCTCTGAGGAGCTGCAGTCCCCAGCCTGTAGACCCTGAATCTTCTCTGTGAATGTGTGGCACCCCACTTTAAACCCACAGGTGTTGCTGCTCCCCACCTGTGTGACTTTTAAGAGGGGAGTAACCTCTCTGGTCTTCGGCTCTCATTGACCCAGCTACTCGGTGCGGGGCCTAGGGAGGGAGGGACCATGCTTGGGCACAATGTACAGCCCTGGCCTACTTCAATTGACGTGTGAGTTCGCGTATGGCCGCTGAAATCCCAGTGAGCTGCAGTGAACTACCCGCGTAATGGTGGCAGGTTACTGCCTACCCTGTGACCAGGCACCACACGATCATGTTTGAGCTGGGCACATAGAATGCAGGGAGACCCTGAGAAGGGGCTTGTCCAAGGTCTCAAGGTCAAGCTGAGTCACCTGAGTCAGGGTCAATGCCCAGGTCTTGACTGTGCAGCTCAAGGAATGTTAAAGCGTCATTGTCAGAAGGTGAGGTGTCGGCTTTCCTGGGTAGAAAGAAGTAATGCCAACCTGGTTCTTTGGAGACAGGGAAATGATCCGTTTGCCAGACTGAAAAGCCACCAGTTGCAAAGCAAAGCCCGTGAGACCCAAGGAGATCGATGAGATCCATTGGGATGAGTTCACAGCACAAACTCACATCAGCACAAGATTACCATGAATACAATTTTTGGTCAGTGTTCTTCCAAAATAAAACGGTCCTTGTGTTGTTTCCACCTCATGGCAACCCAGTAGGACAGGGAAGAATTGCCCCCGTGGGTTTCTGAGATTCTGAAGTCTTTAAGGGGGTAGGAAGCCTCACGTCTCTCCCAAGGAGCGCTGGAGGGCTTCAAACTGTCGACCTTGTGGTTAGCGGACCCACATTTAACTGACCCCATCCCAGGGCTTCTGTGTTATTCTTAGGAGAACATAGTTCACTGTGCTCATTCCTTCCGAAAATCTTGTCCTGAGCAGTGTAGATAACTTAGCAATTAGAAGCCACTTTTGTTTTCCGTTTGACAGCACTACTTGGAAGTATCACAGATACTAGGCAAGTCTGCACCTCCCAGAGGAGCAGACAGGCCTGCCACACTAGGGGTCCTGGGCCGCCAAGGCCACGCTGTGGGGGAGGAGAAAACGGCTGCCTGGGAATGAGCAGACTGTGAGTCAGTGCTGCATTCTGGTCACAGACCCCCAGGTGCAGACGTGGTTAAAAGCCAAGCTTCAATACGAAACAAGCTAAATCCTGACGTGTATTTAACTTGAAGTTTTCGGATTTTGAAAGAAAACTGTTTTAGGGTTATTAGAAGTCAGTATTTATAAACAAGTGTAATTAGAATAGTTCTGATCTGATTAAATATGTTTTTGGTATGTGTACAGCTGTGAACATTGTGCCGTGGACTTTTCTGGGTGTCCCTGCTTCCTGCATCCTCCTCATTCCCCAACCCCACTTCCAGGGATCCACAGCTACAGAGGAACCGAGCAGGAAGGCGCAGGTAGTTGCAGAATTGTGTGTGTGTGTGTGCACACGCGCATGTTGTCGCCTGTGTTACTTTCAACTGGGCCTATTTCCCCCCAGGCAGTTTTCATAAATCTCCTCCAGGCTGCCTGCACACAAGTATTATTAAATGCCGACTTAGCATAGCCAAGATATGCAGAACACTCTACTCAAAAAAGACTGTTAGGATTGCACAGGTGAGTGCACACGCGCGTGCGCGCGCACACACACACACAACGTAATCTACAATCGGGTGAGTCAAAGATTCTCACAGCCTGGGAATCATCTCCGTCCACATACCTACCAAACCCGTTAACCTACCAGCACCAACGTCACTCCTTTTCCCCCCTGAAAATCACCACTTTCAAGGGCCCCCTCAAGCCACCAAGTCATGGAAGAAGCCGTGTCGGCCTTGCCTCTGTAGAATGTCTTTTTAAAGCCACTGATTGCAGCTTTTACTAACATGTCACCGATAATTTATAACAATCTTGACTCACGTTTTTGACAGGTTGAGATTTTACATAAAACATTGCAAAATTTCACCCAAAGAACACGTAAAACATTCAGATTCAAGTGTACACTTAAAAAATTTTTAGTTCCTGTCAATAAATAGCTGTCTCAGTTTGTGAGCCCTGTGGCCCAGAACACATTTTTCACTCAGAATGCTTTAATAAGTCTTCTGTACGGGCTGCAAACCTTCTCATGGGGATTGGTGGACAGCTTGTATTTGATGAGGACAAAACTAGACAGATGTTGCTGGGTACCCGAGTCATGCTGAATGTGATAAAACCAGACAGTCACATTAAAATATTTCTCCTTGGTTGAACTGTCAGGCCAACTACAAAGCCGTGAAGCCATAATATAACAGGACATTGGCTAAGGTAAAGTTATAGCCTGCAGCGTAGACTTTGTCTTCAAGGTTTTCGATCCTTCAGCAAGATGCAGGCGTCATCTCTACTGGAATGTTCGTCTCCGTGAGTGACCCTGCGGCCATGCTGCCTGCAAAGATGCTTGGTTGGCTCGCTTGCCTGGATGAGCTGCGATGGTTGTTGAACTCAGACCATTGTTGTTTGAAGAACTGGAATCTGGTGCTCGCCCTTGGAATCAGCCTCGGGCTTCTCAAGCAGTGTCCAAGCCGCAGCTGTCCCAACACCTTCCCGTGCGAGCTTCTGGCCGGAGTGGGGCCTGAAAAGCCTGTAGAAAGGGTTCCCTGTGCTGCCTGCCTCCTGGATGCTCACTGCTCGGCCCTGTGCCCCAGGTAAAGGCAGCAGCAAGTGGCCAAATCTCCAGAGAGCCTTTGACAAATCCCATCTTGGTCATATTCTTGCATTTTCTGCCCGAGTCCTTCCATTGGCCTCTCCTCAAAACCCTACTGCACTCTGTCTACAATCCAGACTGCCTGCTCCCCAGGGGAGACGTATCAGTACCATGAACTTACGGTCTTCTCTCTGGAAGGCCCCACAGCCTCTCTGACAGGTCGACACAGGATTACTCCAAGGTTAAAGACGAAGAAACAGAAGGGCAGAGAAGGCGGCTTGTCCAGGGCACATGATTCTTTGGAAACCATAATCTTAATTTTGAACTTGCCTGAAATGATGAAGTTACCCTGTGTGGTCAAACCTTGGATTCTTGATCCCTTTTGGCAAGTTCCAATTTTCCCTATGGTACATACATGCTCTTATCCAGGGTAAAAGCTAGATCTCAAAGTCCAGTGGGGGCTGAGCCCCGGTGGCATAGTGGTTGTGCGCGGGACTGCGGCCCACTAGGATGGAGGTTCGATTCCAGCTCCACGGAGCAAAGGCTGGTCCTACTCCCACCACCTGAGGGCAGTGATGCCCAAAACAAAACAACAACAAAAAAGTCCAGTGGGAACCAGTAAAGAGAACA
>PVJH01042472.1:0-14259 GCA_004026705.1 Nesogale talazaci
TTTTTTTTCTCTGATTGTTGGGTTTTTTTTTTTTATCACATTCACATAACACTGTATCTTTGGGCAGCTTAGTGTCAATGGGGCAATTAAGCCATCTTATAAGTGCTTCTTGTGTTGGAGGAAATGTTTCTTTTCCTTTCTACTTTAATTCTTCTCTCTTTATGGTATAGACATATTCATGAGTATGCTTTTGGGCACCATAGCATTCAAGAGATTTAGCAAGTAATGGCTCCATTGGAACAGGGATTTGAATTATTATTTTTTATGAACCTTAAAAGCAGAAACCAAAACCACTGGTCCAGGTTCAATTTTATAGTAACTCAAAACCAAACTCACTGCCAGCGACTCAGTACCCACTCACAGAGGACACAGCAGACCTGTCCCTGTGAGTTTCCCAGACAGTAGCTCTTAGATTCTTTAGCCTCTTCTTTCTCACTCGGAGAGGTGGCTGGTTCGAACTTCAGATCACGCAGCCCAACGTATGATCACTATGTCACCAGGGCTCCTTCAGTTTTATAAATGATAATAAAACAATGGCAACGTGATTTTGATATCCATTTAGTTTTGGAAGTCTTTTTAACAGAGAGGAAGTGTCCCGTTTGTGGTCCCCATTTCTTCTCCAGGATCCTTTGGTTGGGTTGGAAACTGGTCAAATCATGGAACTCGGTGTTTTTCAGCTTGTCCTTGTTAAATTTGTCCTGTTTATGTCCTTTTCCCTTTGACCAGTGATTCTCAACCTTCCTAAGGCCACAACCCTTTCATGTGGTGGCGAACCCCCAACCATTAAATTATTTTCATTGTTATTTCATACCTGTAATTTTGCTACTGCGATGAATCATACGCAAATATCTCATCTGCAGGATGTATTAGGCGGCCCCTATGAAAGTGTCATTCAATCTCCAAAGGGGCCGCGACACACAGGTTGAGAGCTTCTGTCTTAGACATTGCTGTTGAGCTATGTGCTCCTTCCCTTTTGTTAGTTTGTCTTCTTTGGTAGATCATAAGAGGGTACTTGGCCTTTTGAAGTCCACCCATCCTGCTTTTGTTTTTGCTTCAGGTGCCCTTAATTAACTTGCTAAGCCTCTGGGCTGCTGGCAAGACAAGTGGACAGTTTGTGCCTAAAGTGTGGTTAGGAATTTAGATTTGTATTAGGACATCTTGACACCCTAAGTTGTGTTGTACGAAGCATTCTCTGCCACACCACTGAAAATAGTTTCCTGGTCAGAAAAGATAATACTTTTATAAAAAGTTTATAGTCCACATATCATATATACACATATGTGACATTTATTAAATGAAAGTAGTATATGAGGGGAAGATAGAAAAGAATTATGAAGGAAGGAGAGTCTTCTAGTTAAGGCTTGCTAAAGGAGCCCTGAAGGCCTAATGAGTTACACACTGAGCTGCCAAACACAAGAGCTAAGGTCTGACCTGCACGGGTGCTCTGAGGAAGAAAGGTGAAGCTGTCTGCTCCTGTAAGACTCTAATAGGAAATGAGAAACCCCAAAGGGCAGTTGCACCCCGTTCTGAAACGTTGCTGTGACTCCGGATGGGCACAGTGGTGTGGGTGGCTCAGTTTGCTGTGGCGGTGGGTGAAGTGCCGGCTGCTCCTGTTGGCTTCATTGCCATAACCCAAGACGAGGCTATCTATTCTCAGCACCCTGAGGAAAGAGGTCTACTTTCTCCTTTAGCGTCGGCATGCGTCGGGATCAGCCGGACAACAATGGGGTTTGATTTCAAGGCGTTAGGGGTGGCAGAAAAGTGTGACCTTAACTCCCTGACCAAAAGGACTTGACAGGGCAGCTGTCGTTTGCTGCTGTCGCGGACTCCCCCTGATGGCCACCCCTGGATGAAGAGTCCAGCTGCTCTATCTGGTTTCCAACCTGTCGCTTTGGGATAAAAGATCACCAGGTCTGCTTGCTAAGACGCCACTCTTTCTGTCAGTAGCCAAGTACCACCTAAGGGTTTCTATTTAGTTAGGAAAGAAGAAAATGTGCAGTGCATAAAACACACACGCAGGCGTGCACGCGCACACCCCGACTACTGTCGAGTTGATGCCAATAGAATAGAACGACCCAAGGGATTTCCAAGGCTGTAACTCCAGAGCCACCACCACCTCTTTCTCCCAGGGAGTGGCTATGGGGCTCCTATGACCCATCGTATGGTTAACTGCCAAGGGCTTAAACCACACTGCCCCCAGAATTCCATTTTTTAAAAAATCATTATATTCAGGGATCACACAGCTCTTATCACCCTCCATCCATCCATCCATCCATCATGTCAAGCACATTTCTACATTTATTACCATCATCATTTTCCAAATATTTTCCTTCCACTTGAGCCCTTGGTATCAGCTCCTCATTTTCCCCTGTCCCTTGACTACACTCCCTCCCTCATGAACCCTTGATAATTTATAAATTGATATCTTGACCTCTAGGAAGATGGCGACTGAGTAACACATATCAGAGGGACCTTGTAGAAATCAGCCCAGGAGAGTTACTAAGAGGGAAATTCAACACTGCCAGATCACAGGAGGAGCATCATAAAGATAAGTAGGTACAAATCCACAAAGCTTTGAGGTGCTGGGGGTCTTTGTCTTACCACAGTGAAGGCCGCCTAGGGTTTGACCCTAGACCTTCCACTGTCTCTGCCAGAGCCAGGAACAATTGGAACTGGCACAGGGGCTTTATCTCAACAGAGCCATAGCTTGCTGCCAGGGCATGGATTAAAACCCTACAACCCCACAGTCAGGGATCAGAGCTCAGCTATATCCTTACTTTGTTTCTCTCTCGTCAGTCTCCTCAGAGTCTCAGCTGGCTTAGTTTTTCTTTTTCCCCTCTGTGTCTCTTCCATTTTCTCTCATACACCACTGCCCACCTGCAGACCATTCTCTTTAGCCTCGGGCATTTATACTTGCTCTACCAAGCTGGGACAGCTGTACTCTGTGCAGTGTAACCCTGAGGCTGGAGAAAGCCTGTCCACCCTCCACCAGAGGATATTCTGCCCAACTTCTTCCTGGGGAATTCCTGCCTGAGTGGCCAGGGAACTCCTATTTGTCCTCTGTAGTCCCAAGTGACTGAGGGAACTTCCTTCTGCTTGCCTTAGTGCCTCATAAGGCCTAAGGCAGTTCGGTCAACACTGGTCAACGTTCCACGCTATTGCAGGAATGTCTGCCCAACCTCCACAGTCATCTACCTGACCAGGGCAGTGCCCCACACAATTCGTGGTGCTCTACACAAAAGTAAGCAACCCACCAGTCTTCTGTGGCACTCCCCTTGCAGCAGACACCCCTGGCTCTCTGAGGCGTTCAAGCTGCCATGGACCACACCATCACGGTTTCTTGTGAGATCACTCAGTACACCACCATCTTTGTGGGTGCACAACAACTCAACCAGTGTCCGCTGAGAGGACTATCCAACTTGTTTTCCAAATAAAAATACTGGTTGACTAGGAAGGAGTGAAGCCACAGGAGGATAAAGTGGTAAGCCAATTCCATAGTGAATTTAGTTGCTGGCAATTTGAAAAGCATTACTATAAGTCTCCCAGAGAAAGCCAGTGCTTTTCAACTTCCTGGAAAATGGCACCTGGCTCCTCTAAAACAATGCAACACAGGGCTGGACCCCGGTGGCCTAAGTGGGTGAGTGCAGGACTGTAGCCCACGGACTTGTCGGTTCAAAGCCAGTGGCGGCACTCAGGAACGGCACTGGGTGGCTCCCACGAACATCAGAGGGCAGTGAGGTCCAATAATAATAATAATAATAATAATAATAATAATAAAACAATGCAACACAAACAGCAATCAGTCCCAACAACTTTAGCAAAGAGAGAGAGAGAGAGAGAAAGAAAGAAAGAAAAACAAAAGTCAATAATAGATGTACTGAACCTATAACATGTATAGAAGAAATAGACATTGATCTGCCACAGAAGGAAATTTTCAGAATGTTGCTTGGAGTCATACAGGATATGAAGGAAAATTCAGAAAAAGGATGAAGATAAAGTCCATACACCATGGGAAATACAAGAACTCAGGGACAAGTTAACAAAAACCAGTAGCAGACTCATGGACTTCATGAATCAACTAGCAGAGGCAGAAAACTGCACCAGTGACCTAGAGGACAGTCAAGCAGACTTTAACAGACGTGAACAAAAATCTAATAAGATCATCAGAGAAGCTGAAGAAAAATCTAAGAGCTATGTCTGATGCTATGAAGAGGAGCAGATCAGAAAAATTGGGTTACCAAAGGAAGACACAAAAAAGAAGTCATCGGCAACACTAGTGAGATAATTCCTGGAGGAAAACTTCCCCAGCTTAATGAATGAAAACCAGGCAACCATTCAGGATGCTGAAAGAACACCAGCTAGACTGACTCCCAAGAAGAAGCCACCAAGACACATAATAGAGAAACTATCCCACTTTGAGGCAAAGATAAAATCATGAGAGCAGCTAGGGAAAAACAAGCAATCATATATAAAGGTTCCTAAATAAGAATATGCTCAGACCTATCAGCAGACACTATGAAGAAGAGAGTAGAATAGCATATTCCAAAAATTGAAGGAGAACAACACAAACTCTAGAATACTTTACCCAGTCAAATTACCTTCTAAGACAGATGGAGAAGCAAAAGTCTTCCCGAACAAGGAAAAACTCGAAGAATATGTTAGAAGAATCCCAACCCTACAAAAGACCCCTGCTGACCCAGTATGGATAGAAGAACAGCACTCATCAAGCATAAATAAGAGACAACCACATAGAACAAACCCACCCAGAGGGCAACAAAGAGAAAATAAATCCCAAGATAGCACTGACTTAAGGGTAGAAAGAAGTCACACATGTGCACAACACACTGATAAGAAAGGGAGGGAGGAAAACACCCAACACAAATGGTATAAGATGACATCACAGTGTCCACAGATGGAGTTATTAACCCTGAATATTGATGGACTGAACTCAGGCATTAAAAGACTGAGGCTAGCAGAACAGCTTAGAAAACACAACCCATCAATTTGCTGCCTACAGGAAACACTTTTCAAGACTACAGACAAAAATAGACGGAGAATGAAAGGCTGGAGAAAGACAAACCAAGCAAACAGCAATTCAAAAAGGCAGGGGTAGCAATCCTAATCTCAGATAAAATTGACCTCAAAGTGCAACCCAAACAGAGATAAGATGAACACTATTTAATGCTCAAGGGAATGGTACACCAAAAATGATTAAGCATTTTAACATAATGAGAGATTCACTGAATACATCAACCAAACTCTCCAAAAAATGAAAAAAGAAATCACAGCCTCAACAACTATGGTGGGTGACTTTAAAACACCATTCTCTGAGATAGATAGATCACAGGGAAAGAAACTCATTAAAGAAGGCAGAGATCTAAACACTACAATTAGGCAATTTAACCTGATAGATATTTACAGAGCTTTTTATCCAAATACAAAAAAAAAAAAATCACAATGTTTTCAAGCCCACATAGCATGTATTCGAAGATAGACCAAATGTTAGGGTATAAGGTAAATCTACATAAATTTAAGGACATTAATATCATGTAGACCTTTCTATCTGACTACTGTACCATAAGGCTGGAAATCAACAAAAGGAATATGAAGGAAACAAGAGCAAACAATTGGAAGATGAATGACACTCTATTGTAAATGGAGTGCATATTGGCCCAGATAAAGACAAAATTAGGAAATTTCTAGAAACCAAAAAGAATGAGAATACAGCATACCAAAACTTATGGGATACAGCAAAGGTAGTTATCAGACAAAGTTTCATAGCAGTACATGCACACATGAAAAAGGAAGAGAGACTCATGATTGATATACTGGCACAAAATTTACAACTAGAGCAGAGTCAGCAGGAAAATCCTACCAATAGCAGGATAAATAATTAAAAAATAGGGCTGAGATTCAGAAGCGGGAAAATAAGAAAACTATGGAAAAACTAATGTTGCTAAAAGTTGGTTATTTGAAAAGATAAACAGAATCAACAGACTGCCGGCAAAGCTAACCAAAGGCAACCAAAGCTAACCAATGGAACAAATTTCAATAGCAAGGATGAGAGATGAAAGAGGGACATTTCAACAGACCTTAGTGATCAAAAGGATAATTACACAGTACTACAAATGATTGTACCTCAATGAATTCAACAACTTTGAAGACATGGACAAATTCTTGGAAAAACAGTCCCTCCCTGGACTATCCCTGATGCACATCAAGAATCTGAACAGATGCATAGCAATAGAAGAAATAGACAAAGTTATCAAGGGATTACCAACAAAAAAATCCCCCAGACCACATGGCTTCACAGGAGAATTCTACCAAGCATTCAAGGAAGAAGTGACACCAATCCTACACAAACTCTTCCAGAACATAAGAAAAGACGGCAAACACCCCAACTCCTTCTCTGAAGCTAGTATAACCCTGATACTGAAACCAGGCAAGGTTCCCACAAGAATTGAGAACTACAAATCAATATCCCTAATGAACATCGAGGCAAAACTCCTTTTTAAAATACTGGTCAATGGACTACAAAAGTAAACAAAACAAAACAAAACAAAACAAATAATTTGCCATGACCAAATTGGATTCATACCAGTGATTGAGGGATGGTTCAACATATGAAATATCATTAGTCTCATTTGCCATATTGTCATGAAAAACTAAAAGAAGTACATGCTAATATGTGGTAAAAGCATTTGACAAAATCCAAAACCAATTCTTGTTTAAGAGATTTGAGAAGATAGGTATGGAAGGAAAATTCCTCAAGACAATACAAGCTACAAATGAAAAACCAATAGTCAATGTGGTGGTCAATGGAGAAAAGACAAACAATCCCACTGAAAAAGGAGACCAGACAAGAAGGCCCCTTGTCTTCACTCTTATTTAATATCATACTGGAGGTTTTAGCTAAGAGCATAATGCAAAGAAAATACATCAGAAATATTCACCTGGGAAAGGAAGAGGTGAGGCTATCATTATTTGCAAATGATATGATCAATATATATGGAAAGCCCCAAAAGCCCACATGGGGAGAACTGTAAGCAATAGAGGAGTATGGCAGAATGGTGAGATACAAGGTCAACAAACAGAAGTCTATCAGACTGCTATATGCATTGGATAAGACCATAGAAGAGGAAATTAAAAAGATGGTATTCTTCAAAATAGCCAAGCACAAATTGAAGTATCTAGGGATATATCTGAATAAAAGAACAAAAGGGAAAAAAAGAACAAAGGGACTATATGAAGAAACTGTGGAACACTATTATAAGAAACCTAGAGTTATTTCAACAAATGAAGGAATATCCCATGCTCTTGGATTGGAAGACCAAATGTAGTAAAGATGTCAATCCTACCCAAGCCACTACATAAATTTAATTCAATCCCAATACAACTGCCCTCAACCTTCTTCAAAGGAATGGGAAAACTGATTACCAACTTCATATGCAGAAGGAAGAAGCCCAGAATTAGCAATGAACTCCTCAAGAAGAAGGAAACAGTGGGAGGACTTGCTGTACCTGACTTTAGCACATATTATACAGTCACAGTGGTAAAAACCACATGGTATTTGGTATAATGACAGATACTCAGACCAATGGAAAAGAACTGAAAACCCAGAAAGAAAATCAGCACACAGACAACTGATCTTTCATAAAACCCCCCTCAAATATCATATAGGAAGCAGATGCCCTCTTCAACAAGGAGTGCTGGGGAAAAAATGGATATCTACCTGTAGAAAAAAAGAAACAAGATTCCTATCTCGCTTCGTGCACAAGAATAAACTCAAGGTGGATCACAGACCTCGAGATAAACCCTCAAAATATTAGGACCAACAATGAGGGAATTGGGACCAACCTGAGAACTTTGGCACAGGGATTACATAGGCTACAGAAATAGGGAAGGATATAAACACATAGGTTACACAAATTGACGAGTGGGGTGTACATTGAAATAATTTGTCAAAAGAGTATTAAGTGAGCCCATGTATTGGGAAAACATCTTCAGCAATGACACATCAGACAAAGTCCTTATTACTAAAATCTACAATACTTTGCTAGCTTCCAAAAAGAAAAAAACAAACTAATTGCCCACTAAGGAGGTAGACAAAGGAACAGAATAGAAATTTCACAGGGACAGAAATCCTAATGGCCAATAAACATGTGAGAAAATGTTCCTGATCATTATTCATAAAAGAAATGCAAATTAAAATAGCAATGAGATACCACCTAACACCCTCAAAGATAGTCCAATTCAAAAAATCAGAAAACAACAAGTGTTGAAGGGGTTATGGGGAGACAGGAGCTCTCATCCACTGATGGTGGACCTGTAGGTATGTATAGCCACTATGGAAATTGATTTGGTGATATCCAAAACATGGAAATTGAGCTACCACACGGCCCAGCAACCCCTCTGGTGGACATATTTCCAGGAGAGACAAGAAACAACCCACGGCCAGATATCTGTGCTCCAATTTTCATTATGGCACAGTTCACAATTACAAGGAGTTGGAAGCAACCGAAATTTCCATTAACTGACAAATACATTTAAAAAAAACTGTGGTATGTACGTACAACGGAGTACTATACATTGCTAAAAAGCAGTGGTGAACACATGAAGCATCTTACCACATGGAAAGAACTGGAGGAAATCAGGCTAAGCAAAGTAATCCAAGTGCAAAAGGACAAGTACATCATGAGTCTGCTGAGGTAAGCTTAAAAAAAATGCAAAAGGGGAATTGGAAAAAGAAAAGCTACTATATGCTAACATTCCTGTGGTGAGGTCCAGGTAGTATGGCAGGGGCCAGACCAAACCCAGAGATACATATGGTAGCCAACATATTAAGGAGGTGGAGGAAAAGGAAAAACAAAAAAGAATGTGCTAATGGGGTCGCAGGGCACTTCCCCACTCAGGGGAGGGTATTGTTTTTTATCTCCATGGGGAAAGAGGGACCAGACTACAACAAGGTGAATGTCACATACCGGTATGAAGCAGAGAGCCAGTAGAGAGGTCTGAGGGGCTGGCCCCAATCCCAACTATGTGGACAACTGCCCCTCCCCATAGAAGAATTTACTTCAGAGGACAGCACTGAAGCTGCAGCTCAGGGAGAGGGACATGGCTGATCAGAGCACACGGGAGCAAATGAAAGGGGAGGAAGAGACAGTGGAGCACATCCTGTCCCACCAAGCCTTGAGGATGAGATCCCTATTGAGAGCAGCCAATCGACTAAGAAGACCATATGACCAGTCCCATTATGAGACACGAAACCCACGAAACTCACTGACCCATCGTCCCACAGGGGACAACACTGAAGACACAGTGGGGGAATTGTGCCTGATCTGACCCCACCACGCTGAGGCAAAGCACTGAGGGCATGCAACAGAACAGCAAGGAGAGGAGAGCAAGGAAGTCCTGAGGGAGTATTAAAGACAGACTTAGGATCCAGGCTGTGACACCCTATCAGACTCAACTGGAAAACACTCCTGAAAGTCAACAAATAGTCCTTGAACTATTTACAGGCTTTTCTTCCTTTCTTTCTTTTTTTGCCATTGTTTTTATTCTTGTTGTTTTCTTTTCTTTTGTTACTTTTTTTTGGCTCTGTCTCATTTTTGTGCATGTTATAATTTCCACAAGTCTATCTAGGTAAGATGGACTAGATAAACAATCTGCAACAAACGGGACTGACTGTTCTGGGGGCACCAGGGAGAGGAGAAGATGGGGGGAATGGAATTGGTGTTAACAAATCCAAGGACAAGGGCCCACAAGTGACCCAAAATCGGTGGTGAGGAGGGTTTAGGGCTGCGCCCCGATGGCATAGTGGTTGAGTGTGGGACTGCGGCCCACGGGCTTGGGGGTTCAAATCCAGCAGCAGCCATCCAGGAGCAAGACTGGGTAGCTCCCACAACCACCAGAGGGCAGTGATGCCCCCAAAACAAAACAAAAAACCTTTTTTTTTTTAAAAAGGAGGGTTTAGTATCAGAAGAAGCCAGCTTCTGATACATACATTACGGGTTTAACCGGTACAGCGATAATTATTATTTATTATAATAAGGTTAGAGAGAGCATGAGAGAAAAACAATAAGAGTTAGGGTAGCATGCTTATCTCTGCCCCACTTGGTGGTCCACGTGGAGAGAGAGGCAAGAGAGAGAGCAAATATTAATTTTCCCCATTTAAATAACCTTATGGGGGACACATGAGCCCTATTGCCACTGGTCAGGACTTGTAGCAAGAGGGGGCTGTCATAAGGGCTATATGGTGACAATGGCTTAGGGATGCCTACGTGACTAAGGGGAGAGGGATGTGATAAGGAAAGAACTCGGACTCCTGGGGGTAGATAAACAGGTCTGCTTTGTTAGGAGTCATTGACAATGGTCCTTGAATCCCACCAACAGCTTCTAACAGCTATTCTCTAGGAAAATAGCTAACTTAACTTGCACACTAAATGCTGGTAGATAGCTAGCTTAATATTTTGGAGTATATAATTGTGGAAAAGTCCTGTCTTCATACCACAGTTTAGGAGGCCTGGTAGGGCTTGATCGAGGATAATGTAACTGAGAGGAATTCCTGAAATCTAGATGAAGGCTAACATGATTGTGGGACAAGAGGAAAGTAAAAGGAATTAGAGGAAAGAACTAGGAGGCAAAGGGCATTTATAGATGTAGGCATGGACATATTAGATACATTTATATATGATGATGGGGAAATAGATCTATGTGCATATATTTATAGGCTTAGTATTAAGGTAGCGGATGAACATTGGGCCTCCACTCAAGTACTCTCTCCATGCAAGAACACTTTGTTCTATTATCCTGGCATTCCATGATGCTCACCTTCCCGACAAAGTCTTGAAGACAAGCAGGTGCATAAGCAAATGTGGTGACAAAAGCTGATGGAGCCTGCTATTAAACGATATATCTGGGGTCTTAAATGCTTGATGGTAAACAAGAGCCATGTAGCTCAGAAGCAACAAAGACCACATGGAAGAAGCACACCAGCCTGTGTGATCATGAGGTGTTGAAGGAATCAAGTATCAGGCATCAAAAAATCATATCATTGTGTGCTCACTTTTCCAACATGATCCCTGAAGAGAAATTGATCCATAAGCAAATGTGATGAAGAAAGCTGATAGAGTCTGACTATCAAAAAATACAGCATCTGGCATCTTAAAGGCTTAAAGGTAAACAAGCAGCCATCTAGCTCAGAAGCAATGAAGCCCACATGGAAGAAGCACACTAGCCTGTGTGATCACAAGGTGTTGGAAGTATCAGGAATCAGGCATCAAAGAACAAAAAATAAAATCTTTGTCAATGAGGGGGAGTGCAGACGGGGGACCCAAGACCCATCGGTAGGCAACTGGACATCCCCTTACAGAAAGGTCGTGGGGAGGAGTGTAGCAATGATGACACATACAACTTTCCCCTAGTTCCTAAGTGCTTCCTCACCCCACCTCCTATCATGACCCCATTTCTACCTTACAAATCCGACTAGACCAGAAGATGTTCACTGGTACAGATAGGAACTGGAAACACAGGGAACCCAGGACAGATGCTTCCTTCAGGACCAATGGTGAGAGTGGTGATGCTGGGAGGTTGGAGGGAGAGTGGGGTAGAAAAGAGGAACTGAAGACAAGGATCTACATATAACCTCCTCCCTGGGGGATAGACAACAGAAAAGTGGGTGAAGGGAGACATTGGACAGTGTAAGATAATTTATAAGTTATGAAGTGCTCATGAGGGAAGGGGAAGGGAGGGAGGGGAAAATGAGAAGCTGATACCACAGGCTCAAGTAGAAAAAAATGTTTTGTGAATGGTGATGGCAACAAATGTACATATTTTCTTGAAATAATGGATGTACGTATGAATAGTGATGAGTTGTATGAGCCCCTCATAAAATTATTTTTTAAAAAGAAATATTTTTTTCCCATGTCTTACACGGTCTGATATTTCCCGTCACCCACTTTTCTGTTGTCTGTCCCCCTGTGTGGGGGTTATATGTAGATCACGATGATCTGTTCCCCCACTTTTCTCCCACCTTCTACTTACCCTCCTGGTATGACCACTCCCAATATTGGTCTTGGGTTTATCTGTCCTGGATTCCCTGTATTTCCAGCTCTTATCAGTACCTGTGTACATGCTCTGATCTAGCCGGATTTGTAAGGTAGAATTGGGATCATTAAAGAACCAGAGGAATGTTGTATGTTTTATTGGTGCTATACTGCACCAGAACTGCCTTGTCTCTTCCTTGTGGCCCTTATCTACAGATGGGCTTTGGGTCTCCACTCTGCCCTCCCCTCATTCACATTGATATTATTTTTTGTTCTGGGTTTTGATGCCTAATACCTGATCCTGTCAGCATCTTGTGATCACACATGTTAGTGTGCTTCGTCCATAGGGACTTTGTCTTTAAAACACCATCAGAGAAGTAGAATATGTGTCACATCGTGAGTTGCCAACTCTAAGCATTGTAGGTGTGCTAAAATGAAAATGACATTTGGCCTGGAATGCTCTAAAGCTCAGGGAGGCACTGAAGTGTGTCAAGATTTTTAATCAGCAGCAGGAGAATCATCTACTCCCAAAAGACTCTGCCAGGGGCCAGAATTTGGGTCCTGAGTAAAGAACCTCCATGCTTTGGATATCACAGGCACAGAGCAAGGGCAATCACTTAAACAAAATCAAAGCCATTCCGATAGAGTATCTGAGGCTGTAAATCTTAGCAGAAGTAGAAACTTCATCTTTCTCCCACAGAGGGATTGGTGTGTCTGAACCCCTGAATTTTTGCTGAACTCCATAGGGAAATTACTACTTTGGGGGAATAGAAACCTCCAGCTGGGGTCCATTGGCAAGATAAGGGCAGCCTTGGGGAAGTTTGTTAGACAAAGACCTGATTCAGAGATATTAAAGTATGAGTATTTCTTAATTAGTTTGTTTTGGGGAGGTTACCCAAGTTCATAAAAAGGAGGCTCCTGCTGAGAAAATTTCTTTGTTTCTTCCTTTTTGAGAAAATTTCTTCTGGTGTATTAATTAGTCTGATCAGAAGGACTAAATTAGGAATGATACAGAAAAGAAACGGCTCCTTGGAGTAGTTCCAAATTTTTTCTAGAGCATCTGTCTGCTGGGCAGGAGTTGCTTGTGCTTATATAGCACCTTGCATACTTTTGAGAATGCTTCTATTTTCCACGTTGTAGGAGGGGAGGAATGCTGGAGAACATGGGGATGTGCAAGCCTCCCAAGTCTCCTTGCCTATGATTCTTGGTTGCTGTTTGAACTTTGGAGATAGCTCTGAGAGCTGAACTATCACGAGAAGTTGAGAGCTGGGTGTGATGCTTGTTAAACTGTCTTCCTCTTTGCACAAGTCAGGGGGAGGTTTTTCTCTTATTTCCCCTAAACAATTGAATACATTCAAAAATAGGTCTGTGGCACATTTTATGGTCAACTTGGCTGGACCTGGGTTCTCATTGGTTTGGCTGGTAATTACCAGTTAAGGCTAGTAATTCCCTATGCTGTGACCTAACACAATGTCATAGATCCCACAGTGGGGCCTGCAGTGACCAGCCAATCAGTTGTATGAAGATTAGGGTGGAGTGCAATCTCCTTATTCAGGTCACAGTACTGGTGCAATGAAAAGGAAATTTCTTCAGGGCTGTGGCCTCCTTATGCAAGCAGACTACAGAAAAGCTGGCTTACCTTTTCTGTCTGGCTTTGGCATCGGGCTCATTGATCCCCAGTTCTCTGGGCTTGAGTGAATGGCCCGCCATGTGACTTGCTGACCCTGGAGGTGGTCATAGGCCTGCATCTAACCTGCTCTCCCGGGGTCATTGGACTCTGAACCCACCAACCAAATCTTCTGAGCTTGGATTCCTCGGCCTCTGCTGCACCAGCCTGTGGCCTTCTTGCTGGTCTAGGGGTCATCAGCCCCCATAGCTACAAGAGTTAGGCAAACCCGTCAGCGTAACATCTGACCCACTGACTTGGAACTTGACTGAACTTGGACTTTTCCATGTCTACACTTGTGAGCCGTTTCTTGATATGAATTTCTCTATATCTACACATGCATCACTGGTTTGGCTTCTTTGGCAAATCCAGGCTAACACAAAGTCTAAAGCGAAGAGCCTTGTTGAGTTGTGTGTTGGAAAGAGTACCTGGGCATTGATTTTGAAATCTGAGGCTACCACTTCCTGGTATTGTGTCCCAGAAATATTCACCTCAGTGGATTGTGATGCTATTTTTCTTTCAGCAAAATAGGAAATTGCCAACTGCCTT
>PVJH01042473.1:0-14264 GCA_004026705.1 Nesogale talazaci
GGGGGGGTGGAATGGGGAGCTAATTGTGAGTTCAAGAATAAAGAGAGTGTTCTAAAACTGAAAAAAAAATGTACACTATAAAGTCAAATTTAGAAACAAAATGATTTCTGGCTCCTTATAGATGATTGCTTATTAGAATCGCAAAAAATGTGACAGGCAGTTAAATTGAGTATATTAAATTCACATTTTTCAACAATGTTAAAATATTCCTAAAGTATTAATAGTACACCATCATCAGATTATTTTTACCAAGGTCGTTAACCCAAAAACTTCCTAACATAGCAAGAAATCATACTCACTCTGAGCGGAGTCGAGCTTCCATACCGTCTGGTAGAAAAAGTTTTATTGTGGAAACAATACACCCATGGGTTACTGGTAGAAACAAACAAAATGGATTAAAAAAATAATTATTTAAAAGTATTAAGCGCCATACCATTTATATCTAAACATATAATTTATCCTTAAATGTAGTAAATTCCATGAAAGAAAACAAATATGGAGATTTAATAACAGTATTCATTGCTCAGGAGAAATTCATCTCTGTCCTGAATGATTCTAATCACATAGCAGGATAGAAAAGGGCATGTTTTGAAAAACGTGTAACCTTCTACTTCTATATTCAATAAGAAATCAGTTGAGTATATAAAAATTATAACTAAGAAAAGAATGCATTTTCTCCACCTGTTAACTTGTTTTCCAATTTAAAATATAGGCCCTATTCCTACTTCTCCTGTTCGGAACCTTACTATGCCTTTCATAAAACTTTAAAACTCTGAATACTTTGGAATATGTCAGTCAACCTCATTATATAGAAAATCAAGACCTCAAACGAAACTGCCTCATTAACTTCTTTTACCTGTCTGGAATTCTCAGTTTAGTTTTTCAAATTTTTTGTTTCCTTTGATGGTTGCTTCTCTATCACTCACCTCAAACACCTTTACATAATATTATATCAGATACTCTGAAGGCATTTTAAAAATCTTTGCTTATTCTTCCTTTTCCTACTAAAGATTTCGGAAGACAAGAGAAGCTTTAGTGGCAAAGAGGTTAAAGCCCTCAGCTGCTAATCAAAAGGTTGGTGGTTTGAACCTACTAACAACAATGCAAGAGAAAGGGATAGCAGTTTGATTCCACAAAGATTTCGGCCTTAGAAACCCTTGTGAGCAATTCTATTCTAAGATTGCAGTGAGTCAGAATTGATCTGATGGCAGTAGGTTTGTATTGTAACTCAAATAGTGGCTATGTGACTATACAATTATCAAAATTGATTAAGTAAATTATTCCTCAATAAAGTTCATTTTTAAAAAACAGTGCTAGTGGGCTGAGCCCTGGTGGCATAGTGGTTGTGCGCGGGACTGTGGCCCACTGGGACGGAGGCTCAATTCTAGTAGTGGGGCTGTGCTTCCTACTCCCACCACCGGAGAGCAGTGATGCCCAAAAACAAACAAACAAATAAAAACAGTGCTAGCTTAATTATATGTGTGTGTATACATACATATATATATATATAATTAAATGATCATGCCCATGAATCATCAAAATAGTATTAGAAACATAAAGTAACCTGCTTACTCTGTCATCTGGAAACACACATCAAAAGTAAAGAATTCAGCAGTTGTTTTTCCCCATACTGATTTTGATCAACTACTAGATCAAGTCCCATCTATAAGTCAGTCAAAACTCTGCCTAACACAGCAATCACAGATTATACAACTGGGCTCCCCCCAGCCTTTCTAGCCCCGTTGTCTATTTTGTCACCTTAGATATTTCATATGTATATATGTGTGTATATATATATAAACTAAGCCACCTGCACTATCTCTAACAATATACTTTTCACTACCCCAGCCCTATACACAAGCTGCCCCTTCTGTTGATGATGTTCTTTACCTCCATATCTACATGATCCATTATTATCTTCTAGACTCAGTCTTTCTACTTCCTTCATCCAAGTAGGTATTCCCAGAGCACCCTGTACCTACGTCTTATTACACTGAGTACAGTGCATGGTGACTATCATTTACACAACTGTTTCTCACCAGATAAAGTTAGCGTTTTAGGGTCAGCAAGGATTGGTTGCTTTTTAATTTTTAACATTAACAAAGAATCAAATACTCAATACCAATGGAATCGATCTTTGCTATGAAAAAGAACATGTCTGCTAGTCTCAACAAAAGTTAAAGAATTATCAGCTGACTTAGATATATACTTCTAAAGAATTGGGAACAAAAATTTTTTTTTCACTTTTTTTTGGGGGGGAGGGGGGAGGGCATCACTGCTCTCTGGTGGTGGGAGTAGGAGGCCCAGCCCCACTGCTGGAATTGAACCTCCGTCCCAGTGGGCCGCAGTCCCGCGCACAACCACTACGCCACCGGGGCTCAGCCCTTGGGAACAAATATTTTTAAGACAAATGGATACGACATTTGTGGCAGCAATATTTAAAATAGTAAAAAGGTGGAAGCAACCTAAATGTCTATCAACAGATGAATGGATAAATGTGGTACATACATACTATGGGACATTAAGTGCTATAATTCCACTTACATGAGAAATCTAGAATAAGCAAATGCAGAGAGACCAACGTTTACTGTAGTTGCCATATGCAGAAGAGAGGCACCAAGTTGCTTTTATAGGTGACAGAAAATTTGGAAATAGATGTGATGATGTTTGCACAACACAGTGAATGTAGTCAGTACATAAAAAATTTACTGAAATGGCAAATGCCCTGTTACATATGAGAGTACCCCCAAAAACAAACAGAAAAAAACCTACACTGAGCAGAACTTTTGTAGTACACATGCCTTCCGCCCCTCCCCCCGCCACCCAATTAGGGGAGCATCTAGCACTTGCTCTGAGTTAGGGCACCCAGTGGCATTACCTTAGAAGGTTCTCTCTGGTCACAGTGGATTTTTTCTTGGAAAAAAAGTTTTGTTTGAACCTCGTTTTTGGCGATGGGTGATTTAAGAGAACAGTGTGCGACTGTGACATCTAGTTTCCTGCTCTGGAAAAATGCTGCAGCAACTGTTGTGATGCTAAACATAGCTTAGAAGGACAGAGTTATGAGGGAAACCTCAAGTGTGCAAGTGGCTATCCTTTCAAAAAAGGCAAATGTCGATTGATGACAAACCTTGTTTGCCGACTTGTAGTGCATTTGGAGTTTATTCCACCAGGTCAGACTGTTAATCAAGCTATCTATTTAGAGGTTCTAAAAAGACAGTATAATAGTGTCTGACAAAAAAGGCCTGATTTGTGGCAGACAGGGGACCGACTTTACTATCAAAGACACTTTGTATACGTGCTGCCGAAGTGAGCATGATAATACACTTTGGCAAAAATAGCATGCCTCTCTTGCCCCACGCACCTTGCTCGCCTGACCTCACACCATGGGCCCTTTTGTGTCTTCGAATGAAGAGGACATGAAAGGAAGCAATTTGATTACATAGAAGAAATGAAGAAAAACAGAAAGGAGGAGCTATTCAAATAGATGAATTTGAAAACTGTCTCCAAAAATGGAATCACAGATTTGAGAAATGTATTAAGTATAACAAAGAGTACTGTTAAGGTGGTAAGGTTGTTATGTAAAAAAGTTTAAATATAGATTTGAGGAAAACAATTTCGGGCTGAGCCCCAGTGGCGTAGTGGTTGTGCACGGGACAGGGTCCACTGTGCTGGCAGTTCAAATTCAGCAGCAGCTCTCCAGGAGCAAGGCTGGGCCACTTACTCCCACCAGAGGGCAGTGATGTCCCGCCCCCTAAAAAAAAAAACTTCGTGTTTTTTTTGGGGGGTACCCCTTCCTTGTGGATATATATCTCCACGATAAAAAATTTTAATAAAAATGCCTAATTAATATTTTACAGCTTCCCTTACACAGTAATAAAAATGTTGCTTACTTTAAGGAAAATAAAGTTTGTCTCCTTTGAAATACCTACTACCCTCACCTCCCTGGCAGAAGACAGGGAAAACCAAAAAAACAAACCCATGACATCAAGTTGACTCCATCTCATAGTGACACTATATATTATTCCTTTGTATTTGAACTGCTGACCTTGTGGTGAGCAGTCGAAAGTAGAATCCATTATGCTACCAAAACTCCAGAGAGCCAGGAAAGGGCAGATTAATTACAAGGAGCTCTAAGAGTGCTATGATTAAGCAACCAGCCACTAATCAAGATTGACAGTATGAACCGTTCAGCTACTCCACAGGAGAAAGATGCACCAGTCAGCTTCTGTAAGGATAACAATCTTGGAAACTCTATGGGGAAGTTCTATTTGTTGTATATGGTCACTCACTATAAGCTGGCAACGAGTAACTGCTTTCCAGAGACTTCCTAAAAGCAGACTACAGTAAGTACAGAAGCACAGTAAGAAGATCCAGAAATGCTAACATTTTATCAATATACTTTAATTGAATAAAGTTATCTTAAAGAGTAGGTGAAGTAAGTTACAGTATGAAACTGCAGTGGCGGGCTGAGCCCCGGTGGCCTAAGAGGTTGAGTGTGGAACTACAGCCCACAGGCTTGGCGGTTCAAATCCAGCGGTGGCTCTCAGGAGCCGCACTGGGTAGTGCCCACGACCACCAGAAGTAGTGACGCCCACAAAAAAAAAAAAAAAAAGGAAAGAAAGAAACTGCAGTGGCAAAAGTTATAACTTGTGGAGTAAAGTCAGAAATTCTTGTTTGTTTTTGAAGTCAGGAAGTTCCATTTCCTGGTGGGCATAGGACACAGGGTTACCCAGGTCTTCATGAACGCAGGGGCCCACCACTTGTCAAAGGGGACACAGATAAGGATGTATTAGACTCCACAGCCCTGTGGATGAGCCAACTCAGATTAATTATCTCAAGTGAATTAAACTAGGTGAAGCCCCACTGCTTTGAGATATTGGTGCCCAGGGAACTTGACCTTAGCTAGTCTGAGTAAAGGCTGAATCATATGCTCTTAGGATTTTTGAAGCTTGGTGTAGATGGACATGATGGCCTGGCCAATGTGGACACTAGTCACCGGGCCTTGGGTTTTCTCAAAAGCACCTACATCCCAGTTTGGCACCTAGATTAAGGACAGCTAAAATTATCCAAAGTCATTGAGGAACAGCAAATGGCTATCTATCTCCAGGGCTCCTTAGGGCAGTCTAGATGCACTAGCCCCCACAGGAAGGACTGTCAGCTTAACTGGCTGCAGTTAAGTCAAAAATTCTGCTCTGATAAAAGTCACTTTCAAGTTTAACAAATCGAAGGATGTAAAAATCTATAAGATGAACCAAAGGTTAACTTAGTAGTATAGGGTTGCTGCATGGTTGAAGGGAGTCAGAGATCACACCTGATTAAGCAGACAAGTAAGTTCAACAAAGCTTGCCTTTACAAATAACAAGACAACTAGATACACTGACGCATTGACAGGTTATAGTCTTGACTTCCCACAAGCAAGTAGCTGAAATACAGGTGAGGAGTCGGCAAGAATGCAGCTGAATGAGAAGGAAAACTTGCTGCCATGCATCTAATTAAGGTTCTATTTTTTAAAAAAACAAATCATTTTATTGGGGGCTAATACAACTCTCATCACGATCAATACATATATCAGTTGTATGAATACCACATTTTCACATTTGTTGCCATCATCATTCTCGAAACATCCTCCTCCTACGTAGGCCCCCGGTATCAGCTTACCATATTTCCCCACCCTCCTCATTTCGCTCCCCCATGAACCCTTAATAATTTATAAATTGTCATTATTTTGTCATACACAGTCCAGTGTGTCTCTTCACATACTTCCCTCTAGCCCATACCCCAGGGAGGTTATATGTAGATCCTGCAATTGGTCCCCCTTTCTACTCCACTTTCCCTTCACCCTCCCAGTATCACCACTCTCACCACTGTTCTTGAAGGGAACATCTGTCCTGAACTCCCCATGTTTCTGGCTCCAGTGCACATCCCTTGGTCTAGTTGGATTTGCAAGGTAGAACTGGGATCATGATAGTGGGTGGGAGGAAGCATTTAAGAACTAGAGGAAAGTTGCATATTTCATTGTTGCTACACTGTACCTTGACTGGCTTATCTCCTCCCTGCGACCCCTCTGTAAGGGGATGTCACTTTACCTACTGATGGGCTTTGGGTCCCCAATCTGTACTACCCCTCATTATATAATAATATAATTTTTAGCTCCTTGATGTCTGATACCTGATCCCTTCAACACACATCGTCACGCAGGCTGGTGTGCTTCTGCCATGTGGGCAAGTTTCTTAAAAGCAGTTGTACAGCAAAATCAAGTGAGGCCTTTAAGAAAGTAGCTATGTCTAGGCCCCAGACTCTAGGTATCTGTAGTTTTACAAAGCTTTGCCGGCAGTTTTGGTGCACAGCCTGGAGAGAACCTATTTTTAAATGGGCAAAAGAGACTCTCCTGTCACTACGGTTTCCTCCGTCACTCAGTCAGTTTGATACAATCTGTGCTGACTCAGCTTTGGGATTGCCCCTATTAATAGCAGACCGTGATGGTATAAATGATTTGCAAGGTTTTAGAAATCCTAACAGTACTTGGCCCTGAGCTGTTATGGCCCATCCATGGACAGTGTTCCAGTGACTCCCATTTTTTCAGATGAGGAAACTAAAGCTCAGACAAGTTAAGGATAGCAGTAGAATGAAAAGGGTGGTGAGTAACAAAAAGGTTTTTAAGTACCAATCCTTATATTAAGGCCCTGAGGTTAGGAGAAGGTTCCTAAAATCTTGCTAGTATAAAGTGGTAGAAGATATTTTTGTAAAATGGTGGATGAAGATTAACGTGGCACTTATAAGTTATTCAGCCAGTGTACAGACTCTGCATGAACGAGAGACACACTCTGTTACTGCAGCATTGTCCGTTGAATGAGGTAACTGACACACTTTTCCAAAGTAGAATGAGTGCAGGGTGCAACCTTGGCAAGAGGAGGACATCTGGTCCAGTGTCCGAAGATAGAGAAAGGTATCTAGGCACAGAAAACTGTGCTTAGAGGCCAGGATTTGGGTTTTGTTGGAGGGAATAAAACTAATTCAGTACAGATGGAGCCTGAAGCAGGAGGAGGATATCATAGAACTTACTCATAATAGGTCGTAGGCTGATAAGGACAGATACTTGTGAAGTTGACCTGGAGTAATAAATAGCTGACACGAGTTCTGGGTAGTTTCCAATTACGTAATTTTCATAGTGACATTTTATATCTATAAAAAAATAAATTCTGGAGAACAATAATAGAAGTGGACATGTGAGGGTGCTTGACGAGTATGCTTATCTATATATTGTGAAAAACTATGTATGAGCCCCCAATAAAATGATTGAAAATATATATATTTGAAAAAAGCATCCACAAATATATGCTTATAAAAGTATTTCATAAAATGAGAATAATTAATAACATGCTTTAATAAAGAAATGACAAAATAATGAAAAAAATTCACTGCCATTAGATTGATTCTGGCTCATAGTGATACTAGAAGACAGGGAATAACTACACCTACCTGTGCATTTCCAAGACTATAAATATTTTCCATATTTTTAAATAATTAAACAATTTTGTTTTGCTACTGTTTAGCTTTTAATCTAAATAATTTTAGTTGCCTATTTTATTGGCTATTTTTTTAAAACTTTTTTGTGTCAATCCAGTCAAGACTTATAGAGCACATCTACTTTCCATCTACCTATTCATACATTTTATTTCACACCACTTATTGTAGTCCTCACAAAGTAAAATATTCCTCCTTCTTCCTTGTGTTTCTCATTTCTATCCTTTCTTATTTCCTACCCTTTCCTGTCTCTTGTACTGTGTCCAGAGGCAAATGCTTCCCCTTTGATCTCAAATGGGTGGCTGATCTAAGGAGTACATATCTCCCTAGTGCCATTGTTCACTTTACAGGCCTGCCTATTGTTTACCTGAATTGAGTCACTTAGACAAGTTTAGTTCCAATACTGAAGAGTACGTCAGGGTCATAATCTTGTTAAGGATTATTAACTCCCAAGCTCTCTATCCAGTCAGTAATCCTGGTTTTTTAAAAAATGGTTGAGTTTTTGTTCTACATTTTTCTTCCAGTGTCTACAAGATCTTCTAAAGTGATCCCTTTGAGAGCAGCAAGTAGTGACAAGCCTGTTCTCGCTAGTTCCTCTGGTCTTAGGGTTGTGCAGACTGAGGTTTGGAGATCAGTTGTGCTATCAGATTGTTTTCGTGTGCCTTTCAATTTTGATCACTTTTAAAACTTTCTCTGGAAGAAATCAACAATGGCACTTTTGATAGCTATTCAGATGCTTTTAAGAATCAAGCTGCTACTCACTAAAGTACGATGTTAAATATTCTCTTTGTGAACTATGCTGTATTGCTTAACCTTGATGTCTATTGAGACGAAGGTTCTGAGCCCATAAAAGAAATGGTATCTGGGACTGCTTATCCCTCCAAGAACTTTTTGTTTCATTAACTGCTGCTTTTTATTTCTTCTCAGCTTGTTTGCTATTTTCCTTGTTCTTTTTAAAAATCCTTTATAAGAGTCAAATTCCTTCACTGTTTGCCTTCTATCTGTCTAAAGAATCTGACTGTATTTGGGCATAAAAGCCTCCTTTCTATTCCTTTCAGCATAGTTTTAAATTTCTTCTAGTTTCTTCTTTGATCCAAGAATTACTTTGCAGTGTTGTGTAAGCTCAGGAAGACTTTCAAGAGGTATAAAGCTTATCATAATACTGTTGAGCACTAGTCTTTTCTGGCCTATGCTCAAACAGGTAGTACACAAATTATGGCATTGCTGTACAACAAGAACCTATGTGCAAGTCAATTCTTGAAACAACATTTTAAATGAAAGAAAACATTTTCCTTACCTAAGTCCCTTAAAGTGACCATAAAAGATTAAATTTCCAAATAATCCTGAAGCAATATAGGATTGCAGAAATAATATTGTACTAGCAATGTCCCTGAATTTCAGTATCATCTGCTCCACGTTTTTGACAGTGTCCTTCAGCAGAAAGGGAGGATGGAACGGGGTTTGGAAAGAGCTGTCCTCTAGACTTGCCAGGTTTTTGGCGATTTGCATATGTGCTAACATAGTAAGCGCTCTGAGAAACCCTCCTTAACTTTGGTTTATTTATCATCTCCGAAATGCATCTGGAACCCTGGTAGAGTAGTGGGTTACATGTTGGTCTGCACTTTGAACCCACAAGCTGCTCTGTGCCAGAAAGGTGAGCTTTTGCTCCCATGAAAATGGAGAGTCCGGAAGCCCACACGGGCAGCTTTAGTGTGCTCTAAAGGGTATCCATGAATCGGAATCTTTTATCTCAATACCTACTCGTTTCTCTTTGGACAACACATACCAAGAAGACAGGGAAGAAACAGCGTAATTAAATTTTGTCTTCTTTGTGGGTTACTCAGAGCGAGGCTCAACAAATGTTTGCTGAAGGACTTGGTGCCACAGGAGGTGTTATATAACAAGAGAGGTGTGATTGCCCACTAAAGCAGTTCCATGTTTGGCTATATGCAAACTGAATTCTTTCATAAAGAGTACTCAAAATTTTACTTAAGAAACACAGTCTTTTTCTGTTTTACAATTGTAAATGGAAATTCCTAGTTTTAGCCCTAACCAAATTCTAGTATCAAACACTAAATGAGGAGGGGGAAAATTCCAGTAAAAACAATAAATTGGAGTTGCAATACCAGTAAAAGAATATACATAAACATACACATGCATACACCAAGCAGCAGCACCACTACTATCCATCTCTACTGTGTAAAATGTCAGAGACTGCTGGTATAGCCTATCACCATAGGCAGAGTGTGTTCAGAGAAACAAAAAGATAAAGTTGCCAAATAGCTTCACTGTTTACAATAAACTAATACAGTGGAACCGCACGCTTTGGGTTCTTTTTTATTTTATTTTCTGGTTTAGTCATGTAAGTTCATAATCATAAAGCAAACAGCAAAGAACGTAAAGCCAGAAAATCTTCAGAATGGCAAAAATAAACAGCCTACATTTATTTTGTAAGGAATTCCAGTTTCCAAAATTAAGGCATAACAATTTCATTTTATACTTGCAACAGAAACTATCGGCTGCCCATCTCTATGGCCTTTTCTTGTTTTCTCCACATAAAAACAAGAATGCTTCTTATTCCCAGCTCATCCTCCATATCAGAGTTATTGGTGTGAGGAAAATGATGCCAGGGCTTCAGCCATCAAGATCCCTAATGTTGTTGTCACAGAGCTAAATCAACCACCTCTGCATCTACCTACGTACCTCCAGACTTCATGTTAACAATAAATATCCTCACGGTTCATGCTCCTGTTGACTCAGTATGTTGTCATTGTAGCCAAATGCCTCCTTAATGGTTTCATAATGTGATCAGGAATATAAATTAGTAACATTTCAGAATTAAAAATTTTAGAAAATAAGGAAAGGTAGAGGATTTTTACCTTTTCATTGCAATATACTGCTGTGTTTAATGCTGTTTTATAACATTAAGTACCAGAATGAAAAAAGTGAACTTAAAAAGACAAATAAACGGAAAAAGGGATCCATACCCATACCTTTCCGTGTGTTCTCCGTCACATCTACACCAAACTGAATAATATCGCCGGAAAGAATTTCACATGGTGGACTTTCTTCAGAGCCTCGACTCAATCTCTGGCTATTTATAAAGGTACCATTACTACTTTTAGTGTCTTGGAGATAAAACTGCAAAAAAAAAAAAAACACAACAAAACAAAATTTTTGAGCCAAAGATCAATAATTCCATAACTAATTAAACCATTTAAAATAAAACAAAAAGTACTATAACTTTAAAAACAATTGCAGATAGGTTCTTAACCTGCCCAAGTCAAAGCAGACAATTCAGCTAAGCTTCTCCTTCCAATTTGGTGGCAATGGTTTCACTCCTTCAATGTATATGAAATTAAGACCCTAAAGCCAGGTGACACAAAATCCAGGTAGATAAAATGGCATGACAAGTTTGGATAAGTTTGTCAGTTTCTCAAGTAGTTAAACATAGCAGTACTCAATATGGCTGAGGAATTCCAAATAACCAAAAAGAACGGGGAGGGGGAGGGGTGCCCCTGTGTGTTCAGAGCAGCATAAGTCATAATAGTCATAAAGTAAAAGACACCTAAATAGCAATCAATGAGTGAAATAACACATAAAATCTAATTGCTGTTGCTTTTAGGTGCGACCCTAAATAACAGAGGAGAACTGTCCCATAGCGTTTCCTGGCACAGCGGTTAAATGCTTGGTTGCTAACCAAAAAGTAAACAGTTTGAACCCACCAACTAACTCAGCAATTTTCAACCTGTGGGTCACAACCCCTGTGTGGGGGTCAAGCAACCCTTTTGCAGAGGTCACCTAAGACCTTTAAAAAACACATTTCCAATAGTTCTTCGAGCCAAGACACCGTTTCTCTGTCTCCAGGTGAGTCCACCCACATGCAGATAATGCCCACATCCAAGTACCATGCATGAAGACTGCTACCCATGCTACACCCACTTCGAGACAAAATTTCATTCATCTGTCATTAGAAATAAGTATTTCACAATATAAAATTACATACTGTTTTGTGATTAATCACTATGCTTTAATTATGTTCAATTTGTAAAAATGAAAATAACATCCTGCATATCATATACTTACATGGCGATTCATAACAGTTACAAAATTACAGTTAGGAAGTAGCAACGAAAATAATTTTATGGTTGGGGGTCACCACAATATGAGGAACTGTGGTTAAAGAGTCACGGCATCAGGAAGGTTGAGAACCACTGAACTAACTGGTCCACTGGGAAAACATGGTGTGGTCTGCTCTAAAGATTATAGCCTCGGAAACTTTATGGGGCAGTTCTACACTGTGAAGAGGGATCAACTTGCCTCAACAGCAGTACACTTTCCGTATTTATGGGAGTAGACCACCAGACCTTTTGTCCTCCGCTGCCTGCTGTGCGCATTTGAAGTGTCACAACCTTTTGGTTGACCATTAAGCCCTTCCATTATAAAAGGAATAAAACAATCGTCAATACATACATAGTACAACATAGGATGAGCTGTGAAAATGTTATAGTAAGTAAAAGGAGTCAGTCATAGAAGACCACATATTGTAGGATCTCATTTCTACAAAATGTCCAGAACAGACACATTCATAAACAAAAAGAACATTCACGGTTATGAGGCACTGGGGGAAAGAATGAGGGAAGACTGAGGAGTGAATACTAATGGGTACTACACATTTCTTTTGGAGATGATGAAATGTTCTAAAATTAGGTATCAGTGATTGTTAAATAACTCTGATGATGCTAAAACACACTGAAATGTACACTTTAAAACATATATTTCCAAACTTAGCTGGCCTATCACTGACTTAAAAAATTTATTTTCATTAACTTAGTACCCCTTCTACAACCCCCTCCACCCAACAAAAAACTCTAACCCATTATTCAGGATAAAGTGTAGATATCTGCTTTGTCAACCCTCCTGGATCATTCCAGCACCCCCAGCAGGGCAGTATCATTCACTTTGGATAGCTCTGCTTGAAAAGGTGATCTTTATGCTATACGAACACTATCTCAATAAACTGTTACATACTTTAAAGCAAAAGAAAAATTAGAAAAATAAAATTAAAACAGAAAAAAAATTAGAACTGAAAGTTTCAGAAAATTCTACCTTTTGACTCCACTATTACTGACTTTATAACTTTGTTCCTAGGATATGCAGGTTAAATCAAAGAGCGTGTACTTTGTTCCAGACAAGTACAACTGGTTTTATGAAATATCTATGAATAATAGCTTAGTAAACAGTTAGCTAATATGCTTGGCATAATGACAGGCACACCTTCAATAACATAATTCTTTAAGATAAGAGATATTTGAGGCACTCAACTATTAGAGTATTACTTCCTGGTCTCCCAAACATGCGTCACACACCACAGCCCATTCACGCACTCGCTGCCATTGGTCAGTGCGGGCTCACAGGACCTGGCACGGCAAGGCAAGGCAGAGCTGAGAGCTTCTGAGAGAGCAACTCTTTTTTTTTTTTTTTGGGGGGGGGGGGGGGGGGGGGGCATCACTGCTCTCCGGTGGTGGGAGTAGGAGGCCCAGCCCCACTGCTGGAATTGAACCTCCGTCCCAGTGGGCCACAGTCCCGCGCACAACCACTACGCCACCGGGGCTCAGCCCACAACTCTTTACATAAGTAAAGAGCTTCTCCTTGCTCTTGTGGAGCTGCTGGCTGTTTTGCACAGTGGATTTTACAGGTCACAGTTCACATGTAACTACGTCACCAGCACTCCTTATATCACATTGGCAATCTCTCTTTTAAAAAAGGGACAGGTAGCAGGAAGCACAGGAAATCTACCCAATTATCACCCACCAAAACATTTTTTAAAAAAACCAAAAAACTGGTATCATACACAGCACTAACTAGGAAAAATCAATTAAAATTTGTTCTGCTTTCCTTTTAAATGTATCTATGTTCTCTACGCTATTTGTTCAAGTAACATATTTCCACCAAAGTCCTTCCTATGGAAGAAAAGATAAAAAGGAACTTAGTATTTATTAAAATATATACTATGCCATCAGATTCTCATTTAACCTTAACACTAAAATGGATATATTATTACTTTCATTTCTAATTGTGAAAAGTGAGGTGTGTAAGCATATTAAATATTCTTCAGGGGCAGAGTTATTGAATAAAGGAGCAAGTATTCAAAAGCTAGAATAAAAAATATGCCACTCTACTTTTCATTTAAAAGACTTTACTCTTGTCTCACACTGACCTGTTATGTCTTATTAATTCACTCATGCACACTCTTTTCTAAAATGAAATTCAACCAAAAAATAAGCAATTGTCAGATAATATGAAAATTATATTTCTTTTCATTAATTCCTAGATAGCAATTTAAAAGCCACCCAGCTGTCTATAAATGACGTAATCTGTTTACAATTCAAAAGAAACCAACTGTTACTTTGGCTAGCAATTTCTTTTTAATTATAGACCATTAATAGAAGAAACTGTGTTGGTTTTACAAGTCCAGTTGAAATGCACAGACTAGTGAAGAAAAGCACAAGGGAGTATTTTCAAGGAGGAACATTGATCTTAAAAATACTGTTCTAAATTGAAACCTACTAAGACTGTATAAAATACCTGATGGGTTTATTTGGACTTTTTTTTTCTTGTTTAATAAATACATTCTTGGGAAATATGGTGGTACCTAAACTTTGACTTGGCTATTTTCTTTTTTTTGTTGTTTGTTTTTTGGGCATCACTGCCCTCTGGTGGTGGGAGTAGGCGGCCCA
>PVJH01042476.1:0-14269 GCA_004026705.1 Nesogale talazaci
GGGGCTGGGCCTCCTACTCCCACCACCGGAGAGCAGTGATGCCAAAAAAAAAAAAAAATTAAGGGGCTCTAGGCCGAGCCCCGGTGGCGTAGTGGCTGTGCGCGGGACTGCGGCCCACTGGGATGGAGGTTCGATTCCAGCTCCACGGAGCAAAGGCTGGGCCTGTACTCCCACCTGAGGGCAGTGATGCCAAAAAAAACAACAACAAAATAAAAATAAAAGGAAGGGGCTCGCGGCTGGAGCCCCGGAGGTCGTGACGCCACAGCCCGCTCTTCCGCTCTTCCCAAGCAAGGCCAGTGGGCGGGGCTTCCAGGGGCCGTGGGGTGGCGTCATGAAGGGGGCGTGCCCGGAGCGAACCTCGGCTGCCGATTGGCCGCGGGCCACTCTGGGCCGCTGCCGTCGGGGAGGCGCCGTGCGAGCCGGCCGCGCGGGAGCGGGGAGCGGGGAGCGGGGAGCGGCGAGGGCTCCGCGACGGCCCGGGCAGCCGCAGCTCGGAGGCGCCGTCCGAGGAGCACGTGCGCGAGCCGTTCGTGCGGCGGCGCGGGCCGCTCGGGGCCGCGGCTGCCGCCCGCGCCCGCAGTGGGCGGGCCAGAAAGGATGTGAGCCGGCCTGGCGGCGGTCACGCGACCACCCGAGCCTGGCTATTTCGAGGCCTCTGACCTCAGCGAGGAAAGTCCCGGAGAAACAGCGCCAGCCTCCCGCACACTCTCCTGGCCCCACCTCGCCTTCCTCTAATCCCGCCCCCGGGCCCAGAATTGCCGCAGAGGCTGCAGGGAGTCTGCAAACCTAGTTTCGTGTCGCAACTCCCTGTGACCCTGAACCGGAGCTTTCGCTTCCCGGGCTCAGCCTTGTGGTGTTAGGTCCCGGTGGAATCGGTTCTGACCCATCCCAAACCGTCTGCCCGCCGGTTAGCCTGACGCACAGCGGGTAAAGCTGCGCCGGTGGGTTTTCGAGGCTGTCAATCTTTTTTTTTTTTTTTGGGGGGGGGGGGCATCACTGCCCTCTGGTGGTGCGAGTAGGAGGCCCAGCCTTTGCTCCTGTGGAGCTGGAACCGAACCTCCATCCCAGTGGGCCGCAGTCCCGCGCACAACCACTACGCCACTGGGGCTCAGTCCGAGGCTGTCAATCCTTACAGAAGCCAAAAGCTTCATCTTTCCCGCGCGGAGGGGTTCAGACTTCTGACCAGTGTGAAAGACACTGCGCAGTTTGTAGCTACCTCATCTGCAGCAGCGTGAAAGACCCCACGCTTTCCTCACAAGCGTTCCCGCGTTCCCGTTGTTGCAGCCACTGTGAATGGGTGTCCGGGGTACATGACTGTGATGGAGTAAGTGCCCAGACCTGCCTTTGCGGGTTGTAACCCCCCAAATCAAATCCACTGCTGTCGAGTCGAGTCGAGTCGATTCTGACTCCTGTCACTCAGTCTAGGGTTTACCAGACTGAATCATGACAGGAGCAGCCAGCCTCAACTTTCTCCAGGGAAGGGGCAGGTGGGTTTGAACTGCCCACTCTGGGAACAAGGTAGAAGTGCCCCCTGTGAGTTTCCTGCTAGGGGAACAGAAAGCTTCACTTGTCTTTCTCTGCTGACTGGTTGACTTTGTGATTCGCATTCAAAGACTAACCACTCTGCCACTAGAGCACGAGGTGTTGGTAATGCGTCACTTATTTCTCCCTGGCCCTGGCTCTCAATTGACTTGCTCTATGGCCTTAAGCAACTTTGTCAACCTGTGGACTTAGCTTCCCTCACCTTTGGATGACAGAATTGTGTGGGTCTAAGGTTCTATAAGGGAAGACTTCGGGACTCGTGGAATCCCATGCCACTGAGCTTCCTGGTACCCAGCCATGTGCCTTCTCCCTCCTCCCCTTCTTTCCTCATGAGCCACCCCGCACCCGTCCACCCCCGGGCCCTCTAGCCTTATCACATCTCTGAGGTTCCTCCCACCAGTGAGTTTCCTCATTCCCCCTGAGGTGATTCTAAAGAGGTGGTTGTGCCAAGAGGCCTGGGCTCCTCAGAGATTCGGTGTGGGATCCCAGACAACCTTCCCTGATGTTCCTACCCAAGAGGACTCACTCTCCTGCTTAAAACCCTTTCTGGCTCCCTGTGCCTCTCCAACCACTGAGCAAACCCATCAGGCCATCTCTGACTCTCTGACCTCAGCGGAGCCCTTACCTCTTCCCCATTACCTGGCTAGTGCCCGGCTAACTTCTGTGGGTTCTCTTTCCTGTCCAGCAGATGTTGGCACACACCACCCAGGATGCCCCATTCTGGGAGAACTTCTTTGCTGACCCTTCACTGTTCCTCTGCATTGCTCCTCCCCAGTGACCACCCTGAGGCCCATTCAGATGGGGACTGGGGCATGAGTCCTGACCTCACTCACTTGAGCCACGCCCCTTCTTGCTCCAGACCTCGGACCAACTCCACTTTCTTGTCATTAATATTTATCTTCCCTGTTAGAATGTAAGTTACAGGAGGGTCACGCTGCCTCGTCACAAATGGAGGTTCTCTGCTGGCTGTTACTTGCCTAGGGTCACAGGGCAAGGTCGTGGCAAAGCCAGGCCTGACTTCAATGGCCCACCCTTTCCAGTGTCTCTCTGCAGACACATTGACCAGCTGGACAGAGTCGACTCGCTCGGGGCCCCGCCTCTTCTGCTCAGTGCCAGGAGACATGGGGACTGCAAGGCTTCTGTTTCCACACCTGGATGGGGTGCCCAGGGGGCTGCAACACTCCCCAGTGGGACTTGACAGGGTTATCCTTCCTCCAGCACCTGGTCCCTCCCTGAAACTACAGAGGACCCAGTTATCCCAGAGCTGGAAAATGATTTCTGACTGTCCCAGCCTTCAGTGGGTCAGGACTCTGTGAAATCACTCTTCTCAGCCCCTTGAAGCCTCCTTTGAAATCCCAGGCCTCCCTGGGGTCTCTGTGGTGGTCAACTCCAGCACAAACCACAAACGGTCTGGCCCTAGAAGGAGTCACCGTGCCCTCGGCTTCCCTCTGTCCTTGGAGGGGTCCCTGGTGGAGAACCAGCTGCCTGGTCTTCTCATCTCCCTCTACTGCCTGTGGCCTCGGAGGAGCCACTGTTGCCCAGGGGACCTAGCCTCTCCGGCCTCCCCTGTCCTCCCTCCCTTGTTCCTCCCACGGATGTTTATCGATGCCTGCTCTGTGCCTGGCCCTCCCTTGGCATGTAGAGCTGAATAAGCTAAGTGCCTGCCCTTGCAGATGAAGTTCACAGTTGGGTGGGGGAGGCAGCCCGGGAAACCAAGTTACTGCTCATTCTCCCTCCCCAAATCCCATTGCGTTCCCTGCTGCTGCCCTCACCCCGCCCAGTCGGCCTCCGACACGCATCAGCCTTGCCATCCTCGTAAGAGGGAGGTCAGAGCAGGTCACGCTCCTGCTCATCCCCTCCGCGGCTCCGTCTCAGAGGAAAAGCCCCCGTCCTTGCTCTGACCTACAAGGCCCTGAGTGATCTCCTTCATCTCCTCCCTCGCTCCCCTCTGGCCGCTCCATTCAGCTGTTTTCAACATGCCAGCCATGCCCCTGCTTGGGCCTCTGCCTTTCCTTGGTCTGCCAGGAATGTCTTCCTCAGGTGTCTCCAGGGCTTGTGCTGGCTGCCCACCTGAAACCTTTTCTTCCTCCCTTCCCTTGCGTGCCTTTGCCCGGCTTTCACGCCTCTTCCCTCCACCCCACCCCCTGCCTTAGCACCTACCAAACGAGCTGTCATCTCTTTATGGTCTCTTCTCCAAAAGGATATAAGAAGTCTCACAAGATTTCCTGAGATTCTCCATGGAGGAGGACCGGGAAGTGGGGAGTGGGGAGGGACCCCGGAGGTGCTGGGGAGAGGAGAAGACCAGGGAGACTGTTGGGGGAAGAAGAAGGGCATAACTTGAAGAAAATAATCAATGTCACTGAATTGTACATTAAAAATTTAAAAAAAAAAAAAGGCAAGACCAGCTTTCTGATTACTACTAGTAATATTTCCAACTTCGAGAATGAAAACCTCTTCTCTGCGTGCAGGAAGAAGACAACAGACTAAGGAACTAGAATAGAAAGTTCAGAAAGAGACCCAAGTACTTGCCACGACCACCAGCAGCAGTTGTCATCGGGTCGTCATCCCATTTGGCTTAAAGATTAGTCTTTAATCAAGGGGACATCTCCAAGTGGGAGAGAATGGACTCTTTAATGAATGATGTCGGGACAGGTCGAGGCCAGCTGGGGCGGGGATGGGGAGTATTCGATCTGTACCTTGTATGGGGCACGACGATGAACTTGAGATGGATCAAAGAGACAGAGGGAAGAAAGAAAGAGAGAAAAACTCTAAAAGCACTAGAGGAAAACATGGGAGAATGTATAGTCTCATCCGGGAAAAAGTCTAACCCTGACTAAAAAATCCTAAAATTTTATATATATATATATATAAAAGGTTGATAAAGTCAACTATGTAAAAATAAAATCTCCTGTCTGGATAAAAAGAACAAACACTGTAAAGCAAATCATAAGACAAACTTGGGGAAAATATTTGCAAATCAGATCACAGGTAGAGTTTTTCCTAACATAAAGAATTCTTGGATATTTTATTCAAAGGGCCAACAATCTAATGAAAACACAGACATACAATATGAAGTGACAGCTCATAGGCAAACAAATACAAATGGCTTTTCAACATATGGAGAAATGCACAAACTCACTCAAAATCATGCAAATAGTAATAATTTAAAAAACCGATACTAGGCTAGTGTTATCTGTTGAGGGAGCCCTAGAATGCTGCTGGGTAAGCACTGGGCTGCCAATGGCAAGCTCTTCGGTTCAAGACCACTAGCCAGAGAAAGATGAAGCTATTTGCGCTTTTAAAGATTTAGTCCAGGGCTGAGCCCCGGTGGCGGCAGTGGTTGAGTGCGGGACTGTGGCCCGCGGGCTTGGTGGTTCAAATCCAGCGGCGGCTCTCAGGAGCAGTGCTGGGTAGCGCCCACGACCACCAGAGGCAGTGATGCCACCCCCCAAACAAACAAACAAACAAAGATTTAGTCTGGGAAACCCTTTATAGCAGTGGTCCTCAACCTTCCTAATGCCGTGACCCTCTCATATAGTTTCTCATGTTATGGTGACCCCCGACTATAAAATTATTTTCATTGCTGCTTCATCATTGTCATTTTGCTACTGTTATGAATCGGGTGACCACTGTGAAAGGGTCATTTGACAACCCCCCCCAAAGGGGTCGTGACCCACAGGTTGAGAACCACTGCTCCAGAGGCCCATCATGAGTCGGAGTCAACCCAAAGGCAGCAAGTTTGAGGGTTTTCTTGGTGTTAATGATTTGAGGGGGGAGACGAGTTTGATAACATATTATGTGAGCAATTCTGAAAGGAAACAGCGCTCTCAGACATTCTGGTGGGAATAGATCTTAAAAAGAGCACTTTGAAAATTTTTAGCAAAAAGACAAATCCACTTGAATATCCTACATCTGGGAATGTATTTTTCAGATAGACTTGCTCGGTGAGGCGCGAGTTAATCTCTGCAGCATTGTTCGCAACAGCGAAAGACTGGAAACAGTCCCAAAGCCCAATGGTTGAGGACAAAGTTAGGTATATTAGACAGGGCCGTTCATGCGCTAGAATACCACACCGCTCTGAAAAAGCACGAGGGAGATCGGCGTGTTCTGATAAGAAAAGGTCTGTAGCTGAGCCCCGGTGGCGCAGTGATTGTGTGTGGAACTGCGGCCCACAGGGAAGACGGTTCAAATCCAGCAGCAGCTCTCCAGGAGCAAGGCTGGGTGGGCCTCCTACTCCCACCAGGGCAGTGATGCGAATTAAAAAAAAAAAAGAGCATTAAGTTTAACAAAGAAGGTACAGAGCCACACATAGAGAGTTGCTTCCTTGGCAGAAAAAAAAAAAAGAAAAGAAACAATATGTATTCCTGATCTCCCTGAGTGGTAGCCTCAGCACTGACCTGGAGCCCAGACTCTGAAAGCAGAGAGTAAGCGTGGATACAAGTTCTATTACTAAGAATCTGTGCTGGCTGGGGGCACACTGCTGAACCCTTTGTGCCGTGGCTTTCTTCGCAGCTGTGGTTAGGGGCCATCAGGGCTGTTCCAGCTCCTGGTTACCCTATGGACAGGAGAAGCAAACGCAGCTCCGTCGGTCGGTCCCTTAAAGCCTCGCGGTCTGTGCTCTTTGAGCCCATGGTGGCGGTTAGTGTGCCAACGCCTCTCCGGGAGGGTCTCTCTCTTTTTCATTGACCTTCTGCTTTCCCAACTGCCTTGTGCTTCTCCAGGGACTCGTCCCTTCTGATAGCTTGTCCAAACTATCTGAGACGAGGTCTTGCTGTCCTTGCTTCGGACAAGCATCCCGTAGTTCTTCCAAGGCAGGTCTGTTCGTTCTGTGGGCAGCCCGTGCTCGATTCAAAAAGCTTTGCCACCATCTGAATCCAAATACAGCCTTTCTTCTTCGGTCTTCCTTACACACTGTTCAACTTGTGCTTGACTGTGGTCAGACACATCGTAGTCCTCCAAAGGTAAAATGACCAGACGTCCCCGCTTTTGGCGGGACAGTCCCGATTTTAAACAATATTTCCCATGCCCCACGGGTTTTAAAAAAGCCCCAATTTTTGGAAAGAATGCACGACAAGCTCGGGAACGGTGGAACAACGGGAAGGGAATATACCCCCTCTAGCACCCCTGGTCAATAGTGTCCCGCTTCACCAATATTAAAATCTGGTCACTTTATCCAAGGGACACTTTTGTTCTTTGACTCTTGAAAGAGGTCCTGTGCCCAGGTTTGCCAATGCAGTCTATTGTTTGGTCCCTTGACAACTGCCTGCGCCCATGAGCATTGATTCCAGGTGAAGTGGAATCCTTGACAACTTCCATATTGTTTCTATTTCTCATGGTGCTGTCTATTGGTCCAGGTGGGGGTGGGGGGCAGGGGATGGGCTTTACATTGAATTGTAATCCATGCCAAAGGCTGTAGTCTTTGACCGTCATCAGTATGTGATTCAAATCCTCTTCACTTTCAGCAAGCGAGGTAGTGTCATCTGTCTTCTCACAGATTGCTAAGGAGTCTTCCTCCAAACCTGATACTCTGTTCTTTTTTTGTAAGCATTTTTTTTTTGGGGGGGTGCTCTCTCCGGTGGTGGGAGTAGGAGGCCCAGCCCCACTGCTGGAATTGAACCTCCGTCCCCGTGGGCCGCAGTCCCGCGCACCACCACTACTCCACTGGGGCTCAGCCCGATACTGTGTTCTTTTTATATAGTGCAGCTCCTCAGATGATTTCTTCCGCACGCGTATTGAGTAAGTAAGGGGAGAAGTATGGCAACCTTGATGCACACCTTCCCTAATTTAAAAAAAAAATTCTTTTTGGCATCACTGCCCTCAGGTGGTGGGAGTAGGAGGCCCAGCCTTTGCTCCTGTGAGCGGGAATTGAACCTCCATCCCAGTGGGCCGCAGTCCCGCGCACAACCACTACGCCACCGGGGCTCAGGCCCTACTGGGGCTTAGCCCCAACCCCTTCACTCTTAATAGCCTCCCATTGAGGTGAGCCTAGGTAATTTCCACAGATCCTGTCCTCTTCTGGGTCTTGCTTGAATTTCTTCTGGTCATTCCTCTTCTATGAACATTAGTGTTAAAAAATATCAGGAGGGGGCTGAGGCCCGGTGGCGTAGTGGTTGTGCGCGGGACTGCGGCCCACTGGGACGGAGGTTCAATTCCAGCAGTGGGGCTGGGCCTCCTACTCCCACCCCCGGAGAGCAGTGATGCCCCCCCCCACACACAAAAATATTAGGAGGACCAACGAATTGCTGTGAGGATGAGGACAGAGATGGGAGCAAGAGGTTGCAGGTCCCTGACGTGTTCCCAGGTCTTTCTTTTTGAATCACAGGCATATACAAAGGGGCTTCGACAAGAGAGTGAGAACATGTAATGAAAGATAATGGGATTGTTCCAGGAACTTTTTGAAGTTCCTTCAGATGATACAAAAATGAGTTGAAAAAGATTCTAGAATATACGTCTTCTTGCTCTCCTCGTCAAAAGCCCTCCAGGGCCTCCACCGTGGAGCAGAATCACCTCGCCTGCTGAAGCCGAGGGGACCACCAGCACCTGGCCACCCCTCCCCACACCGCTCCCCTCGCGCTTTCCGTCCGTCCCAGGCCCACAAGCGTCCTGCTGTCTCTAGAGCCTGTTGGTCACGCTTCCACACCACAGCCTTCGTGCTGCCTGCCCCTTTAGGGTCTCTGCTCAAATGCCGCCTATGGGGAGAGGCCTCCCTTGTTCTTGGGGGGGGGGGGAATTGAAATTAAAAAGTAGCTCTAGACCCCTGACTCCAACATACAACCACCACCACTCCCCTCCTCTTCCCCCCTCCCCCCTGCACACATACCCCATCTGCTTTCCTTTGCTTCAAAGCACGACTGATGTATCTGTTGATTGTCTCCTCCCACTTTCAAGTTCCAAGACGGTAGGGACCCTCTGTCTGGGTCACAGCTGCCTCTCTAGGACAGAGCCTGGCACTTAGGAGACCTTTGTAAGTGTTGAAGGAATGAATGCTATGAGATACCAGTGGCATAGAGGGGAGCACCAATAACTGTGACTTCCCTCCCCTTGCCTGAGTCATCTTTGCCCTTCCGTTCACTCCTGTCCCCCACGGGTACCTCCCATGGGACCCTGTGGGCCCTTCCCTTGGGGCTCCTCCCACGCCCCCCAGTTCTCCTCTCCATGTGGCCTTTACCTTCAGTTTCTGACCGGGGTGCCACGCATCTCCTGCCACCAGTCAGTGGCTGCCACGTGGGACCCAGGCTTCTCCCGCCCTCTGACTCCCTCTTCTCCCAGAGTCCTACCCTCGCAGCTGCCCGCAGGGACCACGGTCCCTTCTTGACGTCGATAAGGAATCCCAGAGGTCTTCCTCATGTCCGTCAGCGAGTTCCTTCTGCAGTTTCTTGCTCTCTTTGCTATGGTGAATAAAGTGTTCCTTCCCAGTTCTCCAGGGCCGCTGAGCAAGCGGCCTCTTCCCAGAAACCCTGATGGTTTCCCGGGTGCCGAGTGGCTTCTCACCAGAGTCTCCGGGCCAGGCCCGAGGCAGAGTCGTGCTGGCCCGCTGCTTGGCAGCAAGGCCCTCCCTTGATGTGACTTGGCCAGTCTCAGCTGGCTGCACAAGGCGGCTGGCTTCTTGGAACTCCCCCACCCCCAACCTCATGCACCCTTTCAGTCAGCCTGTCCAAAGTAAAATCCAGGAGCATCCACTCTGTGTCTGAGGTCCACGTCTTGCTTCCTCCACCTGTAAAAGGGGGATAAGAAGATCTCACATTGAATCGTGGTGTGGGTGAAGGGGATGAATGTGCATCGAGCCCGTGGCAGAAGTCAGAACACTTGCTGTGATTTTATTCGTTCGATCAACAGATTCAGAGCGGTGCTAGGTCTAGGCGAGGCACTCAAGGCTCCAGGGAGAAAGGCAGCTATGGAAGCAGTTCTTTAGAAAAACAGGGTTGTGGGCACAAAATAACGAGTTCCGCACCCCCCCGTGTCTTTGCTGGCTGACCTTGAGGAAGACAGACTCCGACATCTTCCGTCAGGGAGAAGGAGATGGGAGCTGTGATGGGGACTGGTGTCCAGAAATAAGCACTTGGCTAGTCTGCCCCACTGCTTGTGTGCCTCTGCTGGGTCCTCGACCAGGAGCCTGGACAAGATCATCCGGTCTCCTCTAGAGGACGGGGATCCGCACATCCGGGGCGGGGCAGCGTGGTGTAAAGATGAAGGGACAGGGGGGGCAAGAACCTCAGGGGGCACTGTGCCTCTGTTCTGCCCGGGAGCAGTACCACCCCCAGACCACTTCAGGCTGTGGAGGAAACACGTCCTAGGCAGGCCCAGGCCTTCCAGCCACTGGCGGGGCGCTCCTCAGCCTGGCCTGGCTGCCGCAGCACTGAAAGAAGCTGAGGGTCCAATCTTTGCCCAGCGGCTTGACGTCCACCACAGGTTTCCTAGGAAGTCAGGCTTGCACCTAGGATGGAGGATTTGTTCAGAGGCCCCACCTGGGGAGAGAGACATTCCTGGGTGTGGTGTCTGCGCCCACCCTGAGCCAGACAGGACCGGATGGCCTTGGTCGCCCATGGAGACTGCATTCTTGGACAGTCTCCCTGGGCCTCAGTTTCCTCATCGGGAAAGCAGGAAGTATGAGATGGACCCTACAGGGGAGCCTTTCAGAATGAACCCGGGTCCCCGTCTAGCTTGTGGTTCAATTCCTAATGTCCTCCTGGTCCTGGAGAATGGATGGGATGGAATGCCTCTTACCACTCCACCTCACCTTTCTGGCAGCAGAAGAGGGTCTTGCTGTGTCTGGAGAAGTGTGGGGTTGGTAGGGCTGGGTGCCACGGAGTCAGGCCAACTCCCAGCAGCCTTCGGCACAACAGAGGGAGACGCAGCCTACTCCTGCACGACCCCTACCCTCATTCTTCTGCTTGAACCCATGGTCCCAGTCATGGTGTCGACCCGCTCATGGAGGACCTTCCTCTTCCTCTCGGCTTCCCCCTGCATGACGTCCTGCTCCAGGGACTGGGCACTCCTGCCAACACGTCCAAAGTCTGTGAGGCGAAATCTCGCCGTCCTGGCCTCTAAGGAGCACTCTGGATGAACGTACTTCTTCCAAGACGGATGGTTTGTCCTCTTGGCAGGCCAGGCCTCTTTCTTTGCCAGCACCACGATTCAAAGGCATCGATTCTTTTTCAGTCTTCTCGTCAACGCTCCACTTTCACAGGCGTATGAGACAACTGAAAACACCAGGGTTCGACTGGGTCAGGCACCCCGTAGTCCTCAGAGAAACGATTCTCTACAAGGTCTTGCTCAGAGATTTACTGAAGGCAACCTGTCTTTTGCTCCCTGAGTGCTGTTTCCATGTGCATTGACGGTGGATCCTGGCAAGAAAGGGCAGAGCAACCCAGAACTGGCCCTCAGGACCTGCTGCCACCAACTTCTTTCTACCTGCTGCCCGCCGACACCCTCTCCGACTCAGGGCACCCGGGTCCCAGGGCCTCGGCCCACGCTCGATGTCTGCTGCAAAGTGCAGGGTCACTGAAGTAGGGCAGCTCCCAAACCCCAACAGGGCTCCTGGAGTCAGGAAGTCTGCAAGGCCCCTGCCAAAGCAGAAGGAACTGCAGGCAGACTTCCAAGAGGTCCCAGAAAACAGAAGTCTCTGTGCCCAGGAATATGCCCCACTTCAACTGGGAGCCCCATTCTTTGGACAGGACTACTGAGGAAGGTGGGGGTAGGGGATGTTTGTTTTTTTTTGGGGGGGGGGTAATCATTGCTCTCCAGTGGTGGGAGTAGGAGGCCCAGCCCCACTGCTGGAATTAAACCTCCGTCCCAGTGGGCCGCAGTCCCGCGCACAACCACTACGCCACCGGGGCTCAGTCCGGTGGGGATGTTTTGTTTCGAGGCAGAATGACGGTTAAGTCAACCTGGCCCTTACCTGGATGTCCCAGGGCTAAGGCAGGATGCTCTGCACTGGTAACACTGACTTTGAGGAGGTGGTGAAGGTTGGTCACGATGGTCACCTTGTAGCTTGAACAGAAGAATGCAGCTCAGGTCGGGAAGCAGAAGAAAGCACAGGACTAGCCTTCAGGATCCCCAGAGTTCTTGGACTGCAGACCCAGGACAGGACGGGTCTCTCTGGGGCAGCCTCTGAGGCCCACCACCCAGCCCATCCACTTCCCAGCTGTCTCAGTCCACCTTGTGAGAGTCATTCCAGACCCTTCTCAGCACTCTTGCTCCCTCAGAGCTAAACCAGACTCCCGGAAAGGCTCCACCCTCTCCATAGCATTCTGGGATACCCCAGCTCTTTCTGAAAGGATCCCGTCTCAGTGCAATTCCTTCTCCCCCACTGGGAAAGACTCCAGTCTTCCCTGAACGGCGCCAGCCCTGATTACAGCACTCCCAGCTTCAAGTTCAAAGAAAGTCCAGCTGCAGCGTTCGTGCACTATAATGCTCTAAGCCCACTCATCGCCATTCAGCAGATCCCAGTGCATAGCAAACCCATGGGACGGCACTGAACTGTGGCTCCAGTTCATGACAATGGACATCTCTTTTTTTTTTTTTTTTTAGCATCACTGCCCTGGTGGGAGTAGGAGACCCAGCCTTGCCCCTGAAGAGCTGCTGCTGGATTTGAACCACCAACCCTGTGGGCCGCAGTCCCGCACACAACCACTGCGCCACCGGGAGACAATGGACATCTTTACAGGAGCAGGCAATCTTATCTTCCTCCGGTATACAAGCTCATGGATGTGAAACTGACCTTGCTGATAGCAGCCCAACGCTGAAACCAATGTGTCACCAGGGCTCTTGTCCACCCCATATATGCTAGCACATGATAACTCTGCACCCCACTTTAGAATACACCCCCTCGACGGACATCCTCTGGTCCCTCCCTTGGGCCGTGGCGCGACGATGCCTGCCCCAGTCACGCAGGGCTGTGTCCTGGCTAAAGGAAGGAAGGACGTCCAGGTCTGCCCAGAGGACGCTGCAATCCTCCCAGAAGCACTCCTGCCAGTTCGCCTGCCTTTCCAGACCTCTGACGGCAGCCAGATGTCAGGGGAGGAGCACTGTTTCCAAGGATTGCTCTGGACAGGCAGAATCCAGTTCTCCAGGGAGCCTCCCTCCAAAGCTAAGAATCACCCTGGATTAAAACACTGGGGTGGGGGCCTTGTCATGCACACCCTGGGTTGAGTCAGATACTCGGAGGAAGTCCTGCAGGATCAACCTCAGCCCCCAGCCCATGTGTCCCATGTCGCAGCTTGGAGCACTTGTCCCCTGGCTCTGGGGATTGTCTGATTAACGGGCAGTTAGGCCAGGGCAGAGCTGGGCCCTCAGGCAGGCATAATGGCAGGGAGCCTGTGTTAGTCAGGGTAGACTAGAGGAACAAATTCATGGGCACTCCTATGAGTATAAGAAAGAGCTTTGCAACAAAGCCCACATGGAAGAAGCACACCAGCCTGCGAGGACCTCACCACAGCCTCCCGCCTCGGTCCCATGGAAAGATGAGCCTGTTCTGTTACTGGGAGTCTGTCCCTCAGAAGTCCCCGGTCCTGGGGCTGAGCCCCGGTGGCGTAGTGGTTGTGCGCGGGACTGTGGCCCACTGGGACGGAGGTTCAATTCCAGCAGTGGGGCTGGGCCTCCTACTCCCACCACCGGAGAGCAGTGATGCCCAAAAAACTAAAAAAAAAAAAAAAAAAAGAAGAAGTCCCCAGTCCTGTAGAGAGCCAGAGACCCCGACTCCAAGCAGGATGTCTAGAAGTTGATAGGCCTCCTGGGGCATCTCGTCCTTGTACAGACCAGGAAGTAGAGACCACCCAGAGATAGGCAGAGACTCTCTCTCTCAGGATCACACGTGCGGTCGAAGTCGACCTATCACTCAGATGAAGACAGTGTCTTTGTTGCTGCTGCTGTCATTGTGGTCGTCATTAGCTCCCTTTCGTCAGTTTCAGACCACGCATGACCATCCCTTGTACATCCGAATGTCACGCAGTTCCGACCTGGGCCATCCTCACAAGTGTTGGTCTGCTCTGGCTTGTTGCAGCCGCTGAAGGCCTTCCCACTGGGGCTCATCTTCCCACACTCGGTGGGGCAGAGTTGTGCTGTGACCCATGGGGTTTCCACAGGTTGATTTGTTGAAAGTAGGGTTCCAGGCCTTTCTTTTCTGTTTTGTTTTTGTTTTTTTATTATTATTATTTTTTTTAGGCATTACTGCCCTCACGTGGTGGGAGTAGGAGGATTTTTTTTGGGGGGGGGGGATCACTGCTCTCTGGTGGTGGGAGTAGGAGGCCCAGCCCCACTGCTGGAATTGAACCTCCGTCCCAGTGGGCCGCAGTCCCGCGCACAACCACGACGCCACCGGGGCTCAGCCCCCAGGCCTTTCTTTTCATCCTAGTCTGCACGCTCCACCACAACGTGTCCATCGGAGGGAAGCCTGCTAGACTCTAAAATATAGTGGTATCGCGTCCAACATCACGGCAGCACACAGCCACGGCCGTATGACAGACTGACAGACGGACGGTGGCGGGGTGAGACCGCCACGGACTCCCTGGGGGCACAGACCAAAAGGGTGCAAGGGTCAGGACCCAAGCAAAAGCCCATTACCTCCGGGTCAATTCCCACTCACCGGCTAGGTCAAGCTGCAGAAAAAGAAACCTGCCTGTGAGACTGAGAAGCCCTGCCAGCACACTGATTAAACTCTTGGCTGCTCACTGGAGGGCCCGCAGTTTGAATTCACCAGCTGCTCCCCGGGAGAAAGGTGTGGCAGGCT
>PVJH01042477.1:0-14217 GCA_004026705.1 Nesogale talazaci
AAAGTCTCTAGTGGAGTGGGCGTAAAAACCGACCAGAATGGAGACCCCTGTCTTCCTCTTCCTGGATTTCCCTCTTTAATTAGATCCACTTGTTGTTCAAAAGGACTGGACCTCCGAGGGAGGGGGCTTATCGGCCTTGGGCACCAGCCATCTGTGGGGAGCTTCTGGATCGAGGAGGGAAATGCGCCCTAGAAGCCTTGGCGGGATGGATGACCAGCCGCCTCTCTTGAGGACATCTGGGCCTCTTCCTTTCAAGGTCGGGAATCCACTATTCCCTGAAATTAAAATTCTGTGGGTCTGGGGAGGGACAAAGTCCCAGGTGAGGGAGGTGAGCCGGGGCGTCTGGAAGGAGCGGGTTGGGCTGAGATCCTCATGGCCAGCAGCTCCAGGAAGCCTCTTGGGAGAAAGACTGGGTTCTTCCTGTCCCCGTCGACAATCTCAGAAGTCCACGGTGCGGGGGGGGGGGGGGGGCAGATGTTAGTCAGCACTGACTCGAAGGCAGTGCGCTGCGAGGTGCGCGAGTCATTGAGAACATAGCGCTTATGAGCCAGACTGCTGACAGCAAGGTCGGAAGTTCAAAACCACCCTCGGTTCCTTGGGAGCAAGACGAGGCTCTCTCCTCTATCAGGGGGTGATCAGGCCTCTGATACATGGGAAGCAAGGGTTCAACAGGCAGTTGTGTAGCGATAATTATTATTTATTATAGCATCAATATAGAGATTATAAGAGAGAGAGAGAGAGAGAGAAAAGAGCATTACAAGTTACATATATATCCTTTCATGATGCATGCTCACCTCCACCCCGTTAGATGGTCCATATGAAGCTGCAGCCTGGATGGAGGCCCGCTGATATGAAGCAGGCTTGGGACAGGCAGGCTGAGAGAGACAGTCTATCTTACGTCCCATCTCTATATACGCTTTGGAGCCCAGTCAGGCCCCCAATTACAGGCAAGGACATACGTCACAGGAAGGGGTTGTGCCTTGTGCACACATTATAGGAAAAGGGGGCTATCAGGGTCCTATGTGAGGAGACAAGACCCCAGACTCCTGAATGTGGCTAAACAGGTTAGGCTAGAGATCATTAACCTCAGCATGTGAATCTGCCCACAGGCTGTAAAGGAAGGGAACCATCTTCCGAACAACAGGGGAGTTAGTTCTGTAGTGAGACAACGCAAAAGCCTTAGATAACTAGGAGTTTCAGGGAGAATGGCTAACTTAACTTCCACACCAAATGCTGATAAACAGTTTGCTAATATTTGGAGTATAATAATTGTGGAGAAGTTCTGTCTTCACCCGACACTCCTCCTTTAAAGATGTCCAGTGTCAGAAACCCACGAGGGGCGTTCTGCTCTGCTGTCTGCTACGTGTCAGAACTGGTTTGACGGCAGTGAGTGAGGGTTACGTCCACCCTAAGTGGCAAGTACTTTGCTGTGAAGGTCCCATCACTGAGTGCCTGGCACAAGAGGGAAGCTGTCAGCGGCGAACCAGAAGGCGGAGATTTGTAGGTTCAAATCCACCCAATCTCCCCGGGAGAAAATCCCTGGTCTCAGTTCTCCCAAGCACAATGGAGCACTTCTGCTCTGTGACCGGGCTCACCTTGAATTGGAGTGGACTCAAGAGCACCGGGCAGCAATCGTCCACACGACTGAGTACTCAAAGGAGAGCGGTGCCACTGGAAGAGTGCTTCCAGAAGGAGAAGGTTTAACATTGTGAAGAATGCCTACCATGCGCAGAGAAATTTACAAATTTTGCACAATGGCCATCCATATCCTAGAATCTTTTTTTTCCTTAGTGTAAAAATGAAAGAGACCCAGGGTACACAAAACACGACTGAAGAAGGAAAACAGAGTGGGAAGCCTCTCCCTTCCCAACCTCCAAGCCTCCAGCACAGGAGGCAGTGCAGCCTGGTGCAAGAGATCATTGGGCCCAGGGGGCAGGATGGAGATCCAGGCTACCACCCACCGGCACACCGATCCTCTCCGAAGGGCTGGAACGCATCCGTTGGGGAAGAGAGCGTCCCTTCAGCCACTGGCGCTGGCAAAGTTGAATTTCCAGACGCAGAACGATGATGCAGGAGCCAAACGTCAACTCATCGGCAAAATCAAACCCCAGGGCGTTGGAGAACTAAACGGAGATGCTAGAACCAGAATGATGGTCCACAAGAAAAGAGGGCCAACTTTAGGGCCCTCATGTAGGACATAAACATGACCACAATGAAAATCACACACACTCGATGGTAGACAAAATAGACGGCCAGGACTGTCTGAAAGTAAGACTCTTATATGCATCCAAAGGCGTCATGAAAGAAGGACCCAGAGACAGGGAGGCGCCAGCGTGGCCCTGTAGCCAGAGCTGTTCTTAATCCCTTTCTCAGAAGAATGTAGGAGGTAGAAGGGACCGAGCTCCTTCATAACTTGACACCTCACTCCCGGTGGCTTGTCCGTGAGACAGGTTTATGGCTATCAGACACCAATGTAAGAGTCTTACTGATATCCGTTTCTCCATCCCCTATATCTCATTAAGCTTTGCTGCTAAGGGACACGTCCGAGGTTGGACCCCACTGTTCTCTCCTCGGGGGACAGACCTGTGCAGAGAGAGGACTCTCAGGGAGGTGGGCTAACATAGGGGCAGAAACACAACAGTCGTGAGGGTTGCAAAGCACAGGGCAGCATTCCGTCCCATTGTCCATGTGGTCAAGGAGAGTTGGAGCCGATTCCATGGCGCTCGACCACAATCGCGTTTGCTTCTTGGTGCGGGCAACTCTATTCTGCTAAGCCAGGAGTTAGCAAACACGGCGTGGCGCCTAACGACAGTGCTTGTAGGAGTCACGGTCGTTGATGCTCCTTGTCCAGGCTCCTCCTCGTGGCCCTCACACCTGGAGTCCATCCTTCCTCCTTTACACAGACTTGACCTAGCACGGTGTCCTGCTCTAGGGACCGGGGTCTCCCTGTGACATGCCCAGCGTCTGGAGAAGAAGTCATGCTTTGGAAGCTCAACCTGCTGTGAGGCCTCCGAGATAGATGTGTTTGTTTCTCTGGCAGGCGGTCTATGGCATGCTCAGTGTTCCTGGCCAGCACCACAAAGCTTCTCTGGTCTCTCCAGCCCTGATGTGCTTCCCGAAGAGATGAAGAAGATGAAGGCTTGAGTTTGGTGCAGTCCCTAAAGCCGCAGCTTTGCTTTTAAACACTGAAGGGAATTTTCGAAAGTAGTTTTGTCCAGTACAGTGCGTTGCTTCATTTCGTGACTATGGTGTCTGAAAACATCGATAATGGACCAAGATAATGAAATCCTCTAGAATTTCAGCCTCTTCTCCATGGTGTTGCCTATTCCTCTGATTGTGAGGATTGGGGTCTCTTGACATAATGGCTTGATACACATTGAAGGCTCCAGTCTTCAACCTTCACCTGCTCAAGGGCTTCAAGTTCTTAGCTAGCCGGCAACAAGCAAGGTTCTATCATGTGTGCATCACAAGTTGTTGATTTAAAACGGTGCGGGATTCCATGGTTCTATTTGAAGGCTGTCTCTGGTTCAACACACACGTTTGTCAGGAGTACGATGCGGTGTTCCTGAATTCCCATCCTTCAACTTCTTGCCCTAATTTTGCCATGCTCTCTCCAGACTCAGATGCTTTTTATCACCGCTAGAGCACAAGTAAACATCTCTGGTGCCCGGTGCCTTCAGACCAGCTCTGTCTCACACCGACAACGACGTCCCTTCTTCCTGTTGTCTCCTGAACCTGGAAGCTCCTGGAAGCTACGGGACATCACTTGTGTACGCGATTATCGCGAGCGTTTGATACTTCGCAAAGCCGGCTGCACGTGCTCCTTCAAGACCGTTGGTTCTTGTCTCTCGACACAGTCGAGCTGCAGCTGGTGTTACTCTTCGTGCAATAACTCAGTGTCCTCTTTCTGTCTTCTTTTGGTGCCTCCTCCATCCTTGTTTCTTTTGACAATAAAACCCTTCGACCTTGAAACCCAAGGCTTGGCGTCTTTGCTTCAGTTCCTTTGCTGGAGATGTGCTGACTGCGTCTCATCCCGGCTCCTTGCGTGTCTCCCTGAAATGATTTAGCTTCTCAAGAAAGGGGTCCCGGGGTGCAGTGGTGACGCGCTGGGCTGTGAGTCACTTGGTCAGAGGCTCGAAACCACCCTCAGCTCCGAGGGAGAGAGACTGGGCTTCCTACCCCAGCCATCAATGATGGTCACTCGGAGACCCATGGGGCCTGGCTCAGTGGCAGTCAGCGCTCTTCTCCGGCTACCCTTGAAGGGCTTTGCTCAGCTCTTGCCTCTCTCATCCTTCCCTCCCAGGGCTTCGGCCACGTAGCGTTCAGGGGAAGGTGCAGGTGATCTTCCCGCGTCCACTTGGGTCTTTCAGTCTTTCCAGCGTTTTCAGTGACCTCTGGCTCCCTCCGTGTAGGATGCTCTTGGTGCCACCGCACCATTCGTCTGACCCTTGGGCAGGGATGTGGTTGCTACCTCCTCTGTTGTCAATTGGAGACTTAACAGTGAAGGGGTGGAGGCTGGCCTGTCAATCAGGTTGCAGCTCGATGACATCATTTGGAGGCGCTGTGGAGATAAAGGGCTCGCTGGGGGCGGGACACACGCTCTCTCCCTGTGAGACATTCCTGTGCACAAGGCACACTGTGCTCAAGCCTGTGCTCAAGCCCTGGAGTGGAGGACCTGTGTGGAGACCCACACCAGTGCTGAGAGTCTGGATCCACAAGACTTCCCACCCACGGTCTGTGATATTCCTGCATTTGACGTCATTGCAGGGATGAGTGTCGCTGGCCTTGTGTCTCAGGGTGACCTGGCCTTGCGCAGAATGTAAATGAGCCTTCCTGGCTCCGAGGGCCATGCAGGTCAGTGCTGGATGTTGGGTGAACTCCTGCATGTGCAGGGAGAGTCCTCATAGAGCCCCATCATTCTGTGATGTCTGTGTGACCCTTGCAAGGGACCCTGGGAGAGATGTGGGGGCCCTGGTGAGGGGCAGCAGGTAAGGAGAGTGGAGGCATGTTTGACCCCCTGCCTTGGGCTGGCGTGGAGCTGAGTCCCCTTCGGGGCCGTCAGACAGGCCTCTGTGACATCTCTGTGGGGCCCCCTTTGTAGATGGCCCCTTGACTGGACCCCTCATGAAAGTCCCTCTGCATGGGGTCAAGTGTTTCCTGACCGCTGCAGTGCCCAGCACGTGCACGCATGCACTCACTGCCCACCTCCCTGTGACCCGAGGACCGGGTAGCAATGTCCCCGTGGGCTCCCAGGACCGTGACTCTCATTGGGAGTAGGAAGCCTTGTCTTTCCCCAGAGGAACTCCTGGGGTTTGGACTGCTGGCCTTGAGGACGCAGCCCCGCTCGTGCCTGCCATGGCACGGGCGCTCCTTTCTCACCCAGCATCTTGCTGCTCGTGCGGGTGACCAGGTCTCCACACCCCAGGCCTGACGCCAGGCGCTATCGGGGGACGTGCAGGCAGGTCCTCTCCATGGAGAGGCCTGAAAAAACCCCAAACCAAGCCCTCTGCCCCCAAGGGGACTCCCATGCCTGGTGACCACCATCGTTTTTTGTTTGTTTGTTTTGGGGGGGCATCACTGCCCTCTGATGGAAGCGGGAGACCCAGCCTTGCTCCTGGAGAGCTGCTGCTGGATTTGAACTGCCAAACCTATGGGCCGGAGTCCTGCACTCAACTCCTATGCCACCGGAGCTCAGCCCTGACCACCATCTTAATGGAAGCAGCAGGCCACATCTTTCTCCTGGCAGGTTACTCTGGGGTACCAGCCAGGTACTGCCGCCTCCCCCCGCCCCCGGTGCCAACAGGGCTCCGTTGGGGCTGCTGTGGTTCAGAATGGGCCCCTGGCATGGGGGTCGGCTACTCTGGTCTGGACACGCCATGAGCACACGTGGCTTGTGGCGACGTGTTCCCAACCACACCGTCGGTACATGTGACGGCGGGGGCAGGCGTTGTTCTCCCCGGAGTCTGGCTCTGCCTGTATTCACCAGGACAGAATCCCTTCAGCTCTGCTGCCACGGATGTGAGAGCTGGGGTGTTCTGGAAGGAGCCCTTCTGGGGCAGGGCTACACGTGCAGCTGGTAGCCCAGAGGTTGGCAGTTCAACCCTATTAGAAGCCAGCTTCTGATACATACCTCATGAGTTCAGTAGGCGTGGTTGTACAGAGATAATTATTAATTATTATAATAAGGTTGTAGAGAGCACAAGAGAGAGAGAAATAATAAGAGTCAGACACATTATGTCTGGTAGCATGCTCACTTCCGCCAGTTGGGTAGTCCACATGGAGAGAGCGAGCAAACTTTATCTTTCCCCAGTTAAATAACCTTATGGGGGACACATGAGCTCTGTCATCACTGGTCAGGACATGTCACAGGCTGTACTAATGGCTATGGCGACAAGTGAGTGGTCTTGGGGATGCCTACATGACCCCAGGGGAGAAGGATGTGATAAGGGAAGACCTCCGACTCCTGGAGGTGGATAAACAGGCCTCTCTGGTCAAGAGTCATTGACAGGGGCTCTTGAACACCCCCCACAAGCTTTAAGGGAAGCAAACCATCCTCCTAACAGCAGGGGTGTCAACTTTATTGTGAGACACACAAAGGCCTGCGATAACTGGGAGCTTTAGGGAGAATAGCTAACTTAACTTCCACATCAAATGCTGGTAAATAGTTTGCTTAATATTTTGGAGTATATGATTGTGGTTAAGTGTGTTAGTCCAGGTAGATTAGAAGAACAAATTTCATAGACATGCATATGGATATAAGGAAAGGGTTTATATACAAAGGAATGGAACACTGAGAAAGCATCCCAACCCAGTCCAGTTCAAAGTCATAAGTCTGATATTAGCCCATATGCTTGATACCAGCCTATAATGTCTCCTTCTGACTCACGAAGTCACATACTAGTGGGTGTAGAGTCCTGGTGCTGGCAGGGGTCTCCAAGTGGCCTCTCCAGTTTCAGAGGCCTGGCTCCATCAAGGTCAAGCCGTGTGGCTTCTCTGGCTCCTCAGACACTGCCATCTTGTCTTGTCCATGATTAATCGTCTCTGAGACTAACTCCCAAAAACTAGGTAGAAAGTTTATCATTTCCACAAGGGAAATATTGTGAGATTTCCCAGAAGTCTCAGGAGAAAGTCATGCCCACACAGAGACCTCATTGGCTACTCAATGGCTATCTCCAGATTAACAGGCTAGACTTCACCCCTACATCTCAATCATGAAATTAACATAAGCACATGACTGCCACAATAAGTCCTGTCTTCATCCCACATAACCCCACCCCACTGCACTTTGGGAAAAGGGTGAGGCAGGCTGCCTGTAAGGATTACAGTTCCAAAGAAGGAGGGGCTGGGGGAAGGGACAGGGTGAGCTGTGCAGGTTCGTGGGGGTGCTGTTCAGGATTTGATTGGATGAGGTGGACCCTGCTACTACACTGGATGTGTTTTTCTTTGTCACTATTATATTGCGTGTGCGTGCACACACACACATCGTTCAAGTTAAAATCTGAGAGAGAGGAGGTGAGGGAAGGGTCATGCCTTAAAGCCCTCTGGATTGGCTACCCCTCAGACCCTACTCTTGGCCCCAGCGGCCACACAAGCGGGGAGAGTGAGATGTACAGGACACCTAGGTCTGCAATGACAGACGCATTCATGTCCAAAAAGGAAGAGAGGAGCTCTCCAGCCTCAGGGCTCTGGGTGCCTGTCCGGCTGCTGCTGTGCCCTTTGTCTGTTCTGGTCTCGGCCCCACCCCTGGATGGGGAGGTCAGGGACGACCAGGGCTGGAGTCTCGCTCCTGCAGCCCTATGTGGCGTGCATGCACAATGTGTCCTCCCCAGAAAGCACTGCCCTGGCCTTGATGGCAGGACCCAGAATGAAGGACCCCTCGCTCTGGTGCGGGGGTTTGTCACCGCTCCCTGTGGCTGCAGGGAAGTGACCATGCAGCCTTGCCCAGGCCCGGCCTCCCTCTCCAAAGATTAATTGAGATAGTCTCTAATAAATAAGCATTGCACTTTCGACAACGACAGACAGTAGTAATTATTACTATGATCTCCCAGTCAGGCAGCACATTAGCAGGTGTTTTGACATCTTAAATGATAAGTGCCCTTTCCAGTTGACCAGACAGTCTCTCTCCCAGAGTGCTGCCATGGGGGGACCTGGCCTGCCAGGCGGACACTTCCAGAGGTTGTCTGCAGGTTACCAAATGCCCTTTGACCTTCAAGACACAAAACTGTAGACTATGCGCAGCAGAAACAGTGACCAGCAAAGCTGAAAAACACCCCGGGGAGCCCCTGAAGGAAGACTGTGCTCCCCGGGACCACCCCCTCTCCCTGAAGCAAGCCCGCTCTTCTTCTGCAAACACTGCTGAAAAGGGAGCTGCTTGTCACCGCATCTGGGGTCCATGTGAGGATGCCGAGTGCAGGGGTGGAGTCTAGCCTGTCGATCTGGAGACAGCCAATGAGACCTCAGTGTGGGCGGGGCCTTCTCCTGAGAATTCTGGGAAATGTGGTCACTCCTTGGAGGCCGGAGACAGTCTCTGTCTCCCTTGAAGACACTCGACTGACAAGGCTGACTTCCTGCGAGACATCCCTGAAGAGAAGCCACATGGACCTACCCTGATGTGGCCAGAAACCGGGACCTAGAGAAACCACGTGAAGACTCCTGCCAGCGCTGAGAGGCTTACGGCACCACTGGATCCCGACTTTCTACCCACTGGCCTGTGATCATGATCATTCTGCATTTGGCACATTGCAGGTGTTTCATGAGTCTGAAGAGGACTTTATGGCTTGGTATCAGACGTATGACCTTGGACTGGACTGGGCTGGGATGCTTTTTCAATGTTCCATTCTTCTTGTATATATGCCTCTCCCTTATGTACATATGAGTGTCTCCATGAATTTGTTTCCCGCCTACCCAGACTCACACAGCACCTTTCGGGCGCTCAGCAGTCACGAATGTCCTTCACATTCACTTGGTGGCTGGCATTGAGGGCTGACAAAGGACACAAGGACACACACTTTTCCATGGGCGTGTTTGAGTCCTTCGGAGTCTATGTGAGGGACAGGGCTCGGTGTGACCCTTGACCCAAGCAAAGCAAGACTGGCTGCCCCCGAGGGGACTCCGTCTACTCTAGGGCAGAACCAAACGGCCCCTCGCGTCCCAAGGCTGGAACTCGTTTCCAGGGACAGACAGCCTGGTCTTCCTTCTATGGAAGGGGAGGTGGCTGCCAACAGCAGGCCAACACGTAAACAATTATGCCAACAGGACTCCTCAAAGTTAACATTTTGGCCACCCTACTGCCTAACTGAGGTACTCATGGTGCCCCATCTCAGGGGTCTGGAGTAACAAATGTGCACCCCGTCGCCGTGGAATAGCTCTTAGGGTTTCCAATGCCGTCGTCTTGGCAAAAGTGGACAGCCCAGCTCTCTCATGGAGGGGCGGGGGGATTTGAACTCCTATCCTCCAGGTTAGCGGCCAAGCACTAAGACGCTGGTCCCCGGGGCACATGCCTTCAAGTTCTGTTAGTTAAGGAACCCAAACTTCCCGGTGGAAGCATGGAACTGCCGGGAGGAAAGAGGAGCACCGAGCATGTTAATTATCTGGTTGACTCTTAATTAATAAAGGCTCGATCGGATGATAATGCCTCCCAGGGCTCCGTCTATAGGAATTAAAATGTAGAACAGTCGCGCTAAGTGGAAGAGAGGTGAGCGGAGTCCAGGCCCTCCGAGGTCCGGATACTAGAGAGCTTGGAAGAGTTCATGGAGAAGTCCCATCGTCTTCTCATTGACTTCCCCCCCTGAACTTTTTGAACTCCCCTGGAGTTCCTAGATAAAGCTGAGCGCACGGATTTAGTTGACCCTGGAGCGTCGCAGAGGCTTGTCTCCCCCCAGCGTCATCATTAATTAGGAGTCCCGGGGAGCAGGGTCACAGGTTGGGCTGCCAGCAGCAACATCAGCAGTTTGAAACTAGGTGCTGCTCCTTGGGAGGGAGAGGGGGCTTTCTCCTGCAGGGAAGAGTCATGGGCTCGGGAGGCCGCAGCAGCAGCTCCCCCCTGTCCTAGAGGGTCCCTGCGAGATGGCGCCGACGCACGGGAGTGATATACACACACACACACACACACACACGCAATTAACAATCTAAGGAAACGCGACAAGAATGAAAGCCAAGCAGGCGTGAGATGGAGTAATAAAAACTCTTGATTGCATACGACGAGAAGCCAGTAGGACAAGCAGACAACAAGTCCACCACAGCCCTGTCCACGTGGACCCCGTGTGACTGCTGTTACCTGCTGACTTTAGCAATAGCATCACAGGCACCCACGCCACCCAGGCAACCCACGCCACCCAGGTCCTTTCCCTCATGTTGATCAAGGACGACTGAAGAAGACTTGCTGCCTCTGACTTCATGTGGAAAAGACTGAGGACTCCCGGACTGCCAGAAGAACGGACACACCTGTGTGGGCTTAAGAACAGCCGATGCTCCTGGGTGGCAAGGTTGAGGAGACTTGTCTCCAGTCCTCGGGGCGTGTTGGCAGGAGAGGCTGGCTTCTGGAGAAGCCAGAAGGTCGGCATGGTCAAGTAGCCACAAGGTGGGGGGGCTCTCAGTGAGGGGACAGAGTGAAGCGGATGGACAGACCGTGAGGCAGATGGATGGACACAGTGAGGTAGACGGACACTGCAGCCAGGGGCCTGGACGGATGGCTCATTGTGAGGATGGTGCGGGACTGGACCGTGTTGAGTCCTGCAGGGCTCAGGGTCACAGAATCAGGGTCTGAACCAGTTCGGTGGTACTGGCCTGGCATTCCCCTCTCCTGGCCATTGGATTTCTCCAGGGACACACCGGGCTGGGGGTGGGGGGGAGGTTCAGGGGAGAGATGACAGTACCGGTCACCCGCCTCCTTTTAACCCAGCGGGACATGGATCTTCACCGTCACCCTGGGACCCAGCAGTGGTCTTTACTCACTTCCTGGATCGTCATCAGTCTGTGTGAGCACCAGGGAGAGAGGAGGCTCTCTGCCCCTCTGAAGACGCATAGCCTTATAAGATCACGATGAGTCACAGTTGACTTGATGGCAGAGGGCTCTTTGGGGGTGGGGGGGGAGGTGTTGTATCTTCAGGAGCCCCGAAGGCCTGGCTCTTGAAATGCCCATGGTCAGCACCTGGAAGGCACCACCAGCAGCAGCCCTGGCGACCAGTTAGTCTCGGAAACCCACGGGGGTCACTGTGGTGAGTTGGAGTGAGATTTTGGGGGTGCAGAGTATGCCCAGGGCTTCTGCTTTGCTGTCACTTGTCTGATGGCCATTAATCACATCACAAACCATAGACCCAGCCCAAGTCGGGATTGAAGGTGGCCGAGCCCATTCGTGTCAGCCAGACACTCAGAGGCTGGGTGAACAGCTACCGGTGGGCTTGTATTGCATGTTCAGCCCAGCTGGGACCTCCCTGTTTACCCGCCCCCATCACCTTTATTCTAAGGGTGAACTCGGTGACGATGGATCGTCAGGACACGCAGACCTTAGGGCGTCTCCTATGTGAGTCGCATGCACATATGGGTGCCATGCAGCCGACACGCCCAGCTCTCCCACAGCATGCCCGTGCTCCCGCCCCGAGAAGGGGCACAGGTGAGTGAGAAAGGGCAGTGTGGTGGGGTGACCCTGGTCCCCCATGGTGCTCTCAGGCACAGTGGCACTGCCCCGTAGGGCTTCCACAGCCGCCATCTGGACAGGGCAGACAGAGGGCCACGGGGCAGCTGGTGGCGGGGACCCCTTGCCCTTTGGGCCAGCTGTCGACAACTTCGCCAAGGGGCCTCCACTGCCTCTTTCTAGAGAAACTCACTGATGTCAAGTCGCTTCTGACAGTCACGCCCCTACAGGCCAGAGTGGAGCGCCCCACAGGGGGTCTGAAGAGCAGCTGGTGGGATCTCAGCTCCAGCCCTTCCCCTTATCCAAGGCCTTAGCCGTGGTTCTCCCAGTGATCCTGTAGTTGGATGCACCTTCCCTTTATGTGTCTCCTGTGAGAGCCATGACCTGGAACCTTCATCTCAAAGAAGGAGGAAACTGTTTTTAATGGAGACAGGCATAGCCCTGGGTGAGACTCAGTACTGGTCAGAGAGCAAGTTTTAAATTGCAAATGATCTGCCTGAGTTTTGACAACAGGCTCCTGGTCCCACCCTCCCACAATGCCCTCTGATCCTGATCTCCCATGACGCCCTCTGGTCCCAGTCTCCCACGATGCCCTCTTATTCCACTCAGACCCCTTCTCTCATGAAGCCTCTGTCAGGGTGAGGACAGCACCCCACTTCCAGGCAGAGGAAATGAGGACAGACTGCCTGCGGCCCATAATTTTCCAAACGGAGGCTCTGGGCGAATGTCCTTGAGAAGTAAATGTGCGAACCCCAGCCCCAAACAGAGGACGAAGGATGTTCTCGAATACTCTTGGGCAGCCTATCATGCTTTTATTCAAATTTCACAGATGCCTCTAAGTTAAGGACCAGTTAAAGAAAGGAGAGAGAGAGAGAGAGAGAGAACAGAGTGAACTCGCCTCTGCCTGCCTTGAGAAATGACTCGCCCTTCTACAGCAGGGATTGGGGGAGGCTACTTCTGGTGAATTAGAAAGCTCTAGTCCCAGGGACGGTGACAAGTGCTTTCCAATGGGGCCTTTTTAGCAGGGGGTGGTGATTGTGTCCTTCCAGCAAAAAGTGAGTGCTCCTGAAGATGGATGGAGGGAGGGAGGGAAGCCTCTGCCTTGCCTCCCTCAGAGACTTTAGGCCCACGTTCTCAACCTGTGAGTTGCGGCCCCTTTGGGGGTCAAATGACCCTTTCACCGGGGTTTCCTAATGCACCCTGCACATCAGCTATTTACATGACGGTTCATCCCAGTAGCCAAATGACAGTAAGGAAGTAGCAAGGAAGATCATGTCATGGTCCGGGGTCCCCGCCCGGTGAGGAGCTGCATGAAAGGGCCGCGGCGTGAGGAAGGTGGTGAACCCTGCTCCAGGCTCTGAGCACCCCGCTGTTGGGGGACAGCAGAGACGCGGCTTAGGCTTCTGCTAGGTGAAGCTGCTCTGAGGGTGTCCCTTCAGCTGAGGAGAGGAGACCAATCGGATTGAACACGCACGCAAACATCCTGAGAGGTTTCCAGGAGCCCTGGAGGCATGATGAGTTAGGAGTTCAGTTGAAGACCCAAGGCTGGTGGTTTAAGCTGAGAGAGAGAGAGAGGGAGAGAGAGAGAGAGAGAGAGAGAGAGAGAGAGAGAGAGAGAGAGAGAGAGGCAGTCCTGGGTGTCTGCTTCTGTTAAGAAGTGAGAATCCAAGTCCCCTGCTGTCATCTGGTGGGGTTGGACCTCAGAGAGGTTAGGAGGGAGGGCACCTGCCTCTCAGGCTCTCTGTGGGAGGAGCCGTGGTGGGGCAGCGAGTGCCGGGTCCGACTGACCCCTGAACGGTCGGCAGTTCAAACTCCCCAGGCACCCGAGCGAGAGAGACGTGGTGGTCGGTTTCCATTCTGTTGACGGCCTTGGAAAAAGTGGAGGGGCGAGGGGAGGGGGAAACTTACACTCCCTCTCTCTGTGTGTCAGTAAGCTCGTTTGGGGGACACTGGACTGTGACTGCTATTGTTAAGTGAAGATACATGAACAAGTCAAGAAGGTCTTAGATGAGATGTGCATATATAAGCATATGTAGCAATATATGTATAGTAAATAACTGATACAAACATTGCCCTCAAACCCAGTCTGACTCGGAGTGACCTTCTACGGGATTTCTGAGGGTGTACATGTTGACGGGGCCAGACAGCCTCACCTTCCACCCTCAGAGCGGCAGGTGGGTCTGAACCCGTGCCCCACAGCCCCTCCGACCAGTCCCCCAAACTGATGGTCCCTGACGCCGTTCTGACTGTTGGGGACTCTGCGGCTGGAGGTGGTCACAGGAGCAGAGCCTCATCTTCCTCTTGAGGAAGCGCCAGGGAGCTCGAACTGCTGACCTTGCGGTTAGCAGCTCCACACATGGCCAGTGCCGCTGCCAGGGCTCATTAAGTAATTGATGGTTGAATAAAATGTTACCGGCAGCCCAAAAAGCCCTGCAAGAGGTGGCTTTTTGCTCCTGTCAAAGTCCATAGCCTCGGGAAGCCCAGAACAGCCCCACGTGGCCCCACAGGGCCCTGAAGAGTCAGAGTGGACTCTGTGGCCGTCTGTTAGGTGCTGAGGTCTGAGGAAGCCTGTGGGGGCAGTTCTG
>PVJH01042478.1:0-14258 GCA_004026705.1 Nesogale talazaci
TAGACCTGCAGAGATAACAACATGTACTAGAAAAAAACAGGCATCCTAAGTTGAAGCAATCAAAGAAAAAATAAGCAATGATAACAACAACAAAACTCATGTCCAAAAATACATATAAATAAGTAACAAACAATTAAAATAATAACAAAATAAAAACCTGTAAATAGTTCAAGGTCTGTTCTTTGACCTCCAGGAGCACCCCCAGGTTGAGTCCAATAGGGTGCCACCCGCTGGCCCCAAAGTATATCCTTGGCACTCCCTCAGGGCCTCCATGCTCTGTGGCACACCCTCAGTGACGTGCCATTGTGTGGCTGTGTCAGACAGGGTACAATCCCGAGCTGTTTTCTCCACTGTTGTCCCCGTGGGTCATTGAGTTGGCGAGGGATGCCGTGAGTAATAGTGGGACCTGCCATATGGTCCTCTCTTTGCATTAGTTGTTCGGAGTGGGAATATCTTCCTCAAGGCTCGGTGGGTCAGGAGGTACTCCATTCTCTCTTCCTCCCCCTTCATTTGTTCTCGCATGCTCTGATCAGGCATGTCATGCTCCCCACGCTGCAGCTTCAGTGCTGACCTCCAAAGTGAACTCCCCTGGGGAAAGAACTCCCCGTGGGCTGTCCACGTAGTTGGGATTGGGTGTGGGTGTTCAGACACCTTGAATGCTTCCCTGCTCCATGCCATCAGGCTGCATTCACATCCCGGAAACTAGAAACCAACTGGATTTAAGTTTGGTCCCTTTTTCCAGATGGAGATATAAACAAAACACTCCCCTTGGGTGGGTAAGAACCCCATTCCCTCTCTGCACATCATCACTTCCACCCACCCCTCTACCACCACCACCACAGTTGGCTGCCATATGTAGCCCTGGATTTGGTTTGTTTTATTTGACCTCATTCACGTTCACACAGTGCAAAAAGTTTTCCCCTAAGGAGTAGAAAAAAGAGGGATAACTGAATGTTTTGACATCATGGTGGCTACTTGTTGCTACTGTTAGGAGCGGTCTGCTTGATTCCTACTCATAGCAACTCATGTACAACAGAGCAAAGCACTGCTTGGTAGTACACCATCTTCACAATATGTATGCGCTCTATTACTCATGGACCGCTCATTGACCGGCTTCCCCGTGTTTTTGCTGACTCTTTACTCTTTGAATAGTGATCTCCTTCTCCAGGGATTGGTCCCTCCTAATAACATATCCAAAGTACATGAGAAAATTTCTTGACATCTTCACTTCTAAGGAGAATCCCAGTCCTATTCCTTTCAAGACGGAGTGGCTTATTCGAGTCTGCCAACACTATAATTGTAAAGTACCAATTCTTCAGTCTTCCTTATTAATTTTAATGTATATGAGGGAATAGAAAATGCCATGACTCAATAACATAAGACAAACCTAAATCTTCAAAGTGATATCTTTGATTTTGTATAATGAAAATATGTGTTGTGCAGCAGATGTGCCCAATGCGAGACATTGTTTGGTACCTTGACTGCTTCTTCCACGAGCATTGATTGTGTATTCAAGTAAAATGAAATTCTGGATCTTCCAATCTTGTCCTCATTTGTCTTGATAGTGTTTATTAGTATAGTACGATCATTTTTGTTTTCCTTGTGTATAGTGTAAGATACACTGAGCCTTCTGTCTCTGATCTTCATTAGCAAGTACTTCACATCTTCTAACTTTTCAGCAAGCAAAGTTTTGCCATCTGACTACCATTGGTTGCTAATGAGACGTCCTTCAATCCTGATGCTGCCTTCTTCACTTAGTCCAGTTTTTTTTTGGATCATTTGCTTCCCCAACAGATTCTATAAGTACGATGAAAGATAAAACCCTGGTATGTACCTTCCCCAATTTTAAGCCCTGGCATATACCTTCCCATATAGTATCCCTTTACTCTGTTCAAATTAGTGCTTTCTTGTCTATACACAGGTTCCACAGCAGCAAAATGAAGTGCTCTAGAATTCCTCTCCTTCACAATAATAGCCAAAATTTGTTACGATCTGCAGAGTTCAATGCCTTTGCATTGTCATTAAAACACGGGTGAATATCTTTATGGCATTCTATGCTTACAGGCAAGATCCAGATTATATAATCAGTGATATCCTTTGTTCCATATCCTCTTCTGATCTGGCCTGGATTTCTGGCAGCTTCCTGTTGATATACAGCTGAAACCATATTTTCATTATCTCCAGCAGCTTGTATCTTGTGTGATATTAATGACATTAACAGTGCAATATTGTCCACATTGTGTTGTTTTTCTTTAGAATGTACTTAAAATATGGCCATATTCCAGTAGCTTAGCTAGGTAACTGTCTTCTAGATTTCTACACAGTGATGAGCAACTGCTTCCAATATAGCATTCCTTTGTTGAAATGCATCACTTAGTATTCCATCAATTCTTAGAGCCTTGGTTGGTTTGTTTTTGCCGAACTTTCAGTGCAGCCTGGACTTCTTCCTTCAATATGGTACCTCCTGAAATGGTTCAGCTTCAGCAATTATTTTTGGTACATTTTTTTCCTATGTGTTCCTTCTGTTGTCTTTTGACGCTTCTGGCATTTGACAGTATTTTTTTTTGTGGGCATCACTGCCTCTGGTGGTCGTGGGCGCTACCCAGCCGCCCGACAGTATTTTTGTCTGCAAAATCTTTTAACGTTACAATGCTAGCCTTCAATGTTTTTCTTCAACGCTTTCTGTTTGAGAAAGGATCAAATATGTTCTTCTCTTTGTGTTTTGGGATGCCACGTTTGTGTCTATTTCATAAAATAAATTGCTTTTTCTTCTCAAGTCACTCTGAATTTTTCTCTGCAGTTCTTTGCTTCATCATTTCTTTCAGTCCTTCATCGTTTGCTTTATGGATTCTATTTTCACGAGTAAGTTTTCCAATCTTTCCTTACATGTATTTCGATCTTTCCTTTCTCTCCTTTAATTTGATGAGCAGGGTTGCCTAAATAAAGAATGCTGCCTTACTAAAAGTTGCCTTACTTACTCAATCACTCTCATTGAGTAGATTCCAATTCATGATGACCCCACAAAACAGAATAGAACAATTGCCTAGTGTTTCTGAGGCTGTACATTTTATGGAAGCAAACCAACTCACTCTTCTTCCAAGGAGTACTTAATGGATTGGAAGTGCTCACCTTGAGGTTAACAGACCACCCGGTAACCCACTACACCACCAAGGTTGTCTTAGATGAGATAGAAGGTAGAGAAAACAATAGAACAGCTAGACTGCAGATTTTTTTTTATTGAGTGAGAGCTATCCACTGGGGTTTTGAAAGCTGAGACATATCTGAGAATCTGGAGGTCCATGCATACATTTATGATTTTGCACATGTTCAGAACAGATATGAGACGGCTGTGTGATCTGTTATGTCTGAGATCTCTTACGTCTGACTGAATTTGGTGCTCTGTAAAAGCAAGAAGTGAATATCAAGGGAAAGTTGGAAACTTCTTGGAATTATGTTGAAGGCACACTGCACCATATGCAGGACCCTTAGAAAAAGACGGAGCTTTCAGTTTGGGGCTCAACGGAGAGTTCCGTGCTGCTTTCTTCATTCGCTCTGCATCTGGTGTGTCTGATACTGGTCGCCTCCAGTATGCTGCTCAAGTTTGACGCCAGTGAGATTAAAGGAGTGCACTGGAAGGAAACTGGTAGGGAAGTCAGTGCCACATCTGTGCTGGCTCCCAAGATCAGGCTTTTGGGTTTGTCCCCATAACAGATTGGGGATGGCATTGCCAAGGCAACCAGGGGCTAGAAGGGGTTAAGGATTACTGTGAAATTTGAGGGAGGGGAAAATGAGGAGCTAATACCCAGGGTTTAAGGAGAAAGAAAATGTTTTGGGAATTATGAGGGCAACAAATGTGCTTTGCATACAATGGATGGATGGATGGATGGATGGATGGATGGATGGATGGATGGATTGTGATGAGTTATATGACTTCCCAATAAAATGACTTTTAAAAAAAGAACCCCCCCTAAAAAAAGAAGAAGCTAACTGCTCTCCCTAATTGAATGAGGAGCCATTTGGGGTTTAAAACTTTTTTATATACCAAAAATATATAAAATGTGTATGAATTTTATCCTAGCAATTCTGACAATGAATAAATAAATTGATCACCATAAATAAATTGATCATTCAAAATTGACCATCCCAGATTGCAGTGGTGCATGTGTCTCTGCTGTGATCAGGAAATCCCACAGTGAACAATCCAGGCACAGAAAGAAGCAGAAAAACATTAAGCGCAGTCTTAATGGGAATTTCTTTTGTTGAGATCATCAGCATTGCCTGCCAGATGATACACAGATCTTTGGCCAGAGAACTCCCTGGATTTATTTAAGAGATCCTGGGCACAGCTTAGTCTGTGGGTTGCAATGGTGATGGCCACCACCCTCATGACATCATAGATGACTACATTGGTGGTGCTGTAGAATGCCCTGCAGGTGAAGAACTACAAAAGGAAACAATAAATAATCATTTAACAACTCAAAATAAAAATAATACAAAAAGTTGGAGACATTTGTTTCAGTTATTTAAGGACTATTTTAGCTAATAATTACTGAACTAAGCTAACTAGGGGAAACTTTACTGGACTCACATGACTTTACAAAATACATTCAGAGATTTCAATAAGCAAACAACATAAACTAAAATCAAAAAGAGCAACAACAAATGCTGGAAAGGAGAGAGCAACTAATTTTCAACTAGTGTCACATATCCAATTATGAACAAAATATTATAAAATATGCAACCAAACAAGCCATGTGATCCTTTGGCAGGAAAACAAGCAATCAATATAAATTGCCATTAAGCAAATGCCGGCACTGTATTTACTGGACAAACACTTCAAAATAGTCTTTGTTTTAAAGGAATAAATTTCAAGGAAATAATATCCAATTGACTAACAAAGGGGAGAAGCATGAGAATGGTATTGTTTCAACAAATGGAAAATATGCAAAAATAGAAATTATTAAAAGGAACCAAAGAGAAATTCTGGAATTTAAAAGCCCAATAACTGAAATGGAAAATTCCCTAGAGCTGTTTGAGAGCATATTTGAGCATAGTCAATGGAAAACATTGCAGACGATTGATCAAAATTATTCAGGCTTAAGAACAGAGATGAAAGAATGTTGAAAATGAGGAAAGTCTTAGAGAAAACAATTGCATATGCATAATGAGAGACAACAGAGGAAAACCGTTAGACAATTGTTCAAAGAAATAAAGACCAAAAGTGACTAAGTTCAGTCAAAAACCACAATCCTCACAATTAAGAAGGTCAGTAAACTTAAAAATTAGATAAGTTCAAATAAATTCATAGATATATATCCCAATCAAGTTTTTGTTAGAATCGCAAAAGCATTGATAGAGAAGCAAATTGAGGATACATAAAATGTATCCTCAATAAGAATAACAGCTGATTTCATATGTCAAATTGTGATAGCCAGAAGACAGGGAAATGACATTCAAAATGATGAAAGACAGAACCTGTAAGCAGTATTCCATACCAGGGAAATCAATCCTACAAACTAAAGGAGAAGGTAAGATGGTTCCAGATAAAGAAAACCTAGCAGTCCATTGCTAGGATGTCTGCTTAAAGAAAGGGTCCAAAGAAAAGAAGATAGTAAACGGAATACACATGAAGAAAAGAATATCAGTAAAGGGCACAATAGCCCCACCCACTGCCATGAGTCAACCCCAACTTAAAGGTACCTTAAATAAGGGCTCCAAGGCCTTTAAAATAGTTATGGGTCAGTTGAGCCCCGGTGGCGCAGTGGTTGTGTGCGGGGTTGACGGTTCAAATCCAGCAGAAGCTCCCCAGGAGGAAGGCTGGGCTTCCTACTCTCACCAGGGCATTGATTCAAAAATATATATATATTTATGAGTACAGGAGTATCATGTTTCTCACATGGGCCAGCTGGTGGGCTCGAACCACAACAAGCTGACAGAGAAGCAGTAGATTTCGCGCACTACAAAAGACAATTTGAGAATGAAACGGAGAGCACATTTCATTTATGATAACAAAAATAATAAGATCATTTGGAATACATTTAACCAATTAAGTTTAACACTGCTAAACTAGACCAAAGAAGACATCAATAAATGAACTATTCCAAATCCATGAATTGTTAGACTTAATATTGGTAAGATGACAATAAGTTTCCAAATAATTCCCCAATCAGATCAGCAGATTCACGACAGTCTCTTTGAAAACTTCAGCTGCAGTTCTTTATGGAAATGGGAACTTGAGGCTGAAAGTCATATATTACGGGCCACTTCTTATCTGTGAGTCTGTCATACTGTGGTGGCTTGTGGATTGCGGTGGTGTTGGAAGCTCTGTCACTGGTATTTCAAATGCCAGCAGGGTCCCCACAACTTCCAGACTAGGAACAGACAAGGTAGAAGGACTCGGCTCCTCGCTGAAGAACAGGGGGCTACTATAAACCTTCCCCTTTACTATTATGGTTTTTATTTATTTTACCTCATTAATCATGCATATGTGCGTGTGCTCATTTATATATTTAAGACCATTTTGGCACATAAAAGAAAAGATAGAGAACCCTTCAGAAACAATAATGGGCACAATGTTTCCCTGGGGTATGGGAAGAAATGGGGTGGGAATAGGAAGCTGATAGCATTGATGACTATGTAACCCCACTCATGTCCAGAGTGTTTGAGACAGTCTTGCTTTCCTAATTTCCTAGGAAAATTTGGTTGCACTGTTGTCGAAGACAGCTTTGTTTGCTTTTTAGACATTCCGTGGTACTTCTAATAATCTCTTCAACATCAAAATTAAACCCGAACAATTCTTCTCCAGTCTTATTTATCCATTGCTGAGGCTAATCGGTCTACAGAGAAATTGAAAATGCCATGGCTTGGCGCATGCACACCTGAGACTCAAGGTCACTTGGATGTCTTTAACACAAAATTTTCCCAAAGTGATATGCCATTTGCTTCTTGGCTGCTGCTTCCATGATCATTGCTTCTGGGCCCTAGCTAAATGAAACCCTTGATAACTTTTTACTCTTTTCCATAAATTTCCTGCTTATTGACCTAGTCATAAGAATTTTTTCTTTGTCTATGCAGATGTGTATTTCATACTGAAACCTGTAGATTTTGTTGTGTTTTTTTAAAACAATAAAGGATGATATTGGGACCTTTTACAAATCTTATAAAATTCCACACATACACTGCATCAAGCACATCAGTACATCAGTTGCCATCATCCTTTTCAAATGCTTTTCTTTCTATTGAGCACTTTGTATCAACTCCTCTTTTTTCCCTCCATCCCCCAACATCCCACCCTCAGGAATGCATGATAAACCATGAATTTTATCGATATTATTGTTATGATACTTGACGAAAATATCAGCAGAACTTAAAAGCTTGCCTAAACCTTTGGTGGAGGTGGACAGGCAGAGTGATTTCCTATATAAAGATATTTAATTCTGACCCTGGAAATCAGTTGTTTTCAACACATATACAGCTGAGTAATGCTTAACCCAAGAAAAATAAAAATGGTGACCTTATCACTATAGTTCCTTTCAAATAAAATTCCCACAAACTCAGCATCCCACAGGATTCCACCTACATAGCAAATCCTAACGTGATACTTTGAGCAAAGATATCTATCCCAGTAATATTGCAGGCTGCTTCGCAAAACACCTTCAGGATATGGAGCTTTTTTATTAATCAAGTTAGTTTAATTAGCTGTGAACACCTTCATGATATGGAGCTTTTTTATTAATCAAGTTAGTTTAATTAGCTTTGAGGCTGTAAAACTCTTGTCGCGGATGTGGGAAGTCTTGGATTTAGTACTGCTGGACTTCACATGGGTAACTGGTTCATGATTTCTGTCATTGGCTGGAATATTTACTGGAGATTTCACTCAGCGGAGCGAATCACTCAGTGGAGAAAGCCATCTTTAGAAATCAGATGTATCATAATGTCATATTCACGTTTTCGTCATTCAAGCAGCACCAATGAGAGATATCTGGAATACCAACACATTACTCCTTACCACAAAGGAGGTTTCACACTTTTCCATTCTGGGAACCCATTGTTTGGAGTGGGTTCTTAAGGTGAAAGTCTTTTCCCATACCTAATCGAAAAGTACCCTTTCCGTAAGGGTTGGGCGCTCGGGAGGGGGTCTGGTGGTAGAAATAACTAAATAACCATTCCAAGCTCCACGTAATTGTTGAAACCATCCGTCACTCATAACCTGCAAAGCACACTGTCTGAGTGTGCAGAAGCAATTTACCATAAATTTTGTTTTATTTATTTTCCTAGAAATATGGGATTGCAAACCACTACTCGAGAGAGCCACATCTCATAGCTCTCTGTCATGTTGTCATGCAGTGTGAGGCTTTGCTCTGGCGCAGTGCTCAGAAGTGTGCATGGTGATGTTAAGATAATGCTTGGTGGTCAGCATTTGGAAATATGAGCAATATAGTAAAGATAGACCAGCACCAATTCAGTTCATCATTAGTAGAGAACAACTCAGCGTTCACCATAACTGCCATGACTAAGCAGTATTGCTTTGTACGGGAAGCAGAAAATATTCCTACAGAGTGGGTGGTTTGATCTTAGCTCTTTCTATTTATTCTACTTTTTCAACTAGTGGAAGTGAGTAGGAGAGAGATCCCCAACCTCACTATTAAATACTTTGTGGTAGAATCTGAGCAAGTCACTCATGGCTGGGAGATTCTCTCCAAGGCAAGGACTCTGAAGAAAGATCAGTGGAGCTGCTCCTTCTTTGTGGTCTGTTACAAGTTGGTTTTGTTTTCCCCTGCTCAGTCAGATGTAGTCAGGAGCCTGGATTAGACAGCCCAGCTGTTGGATCCTGTGCCCAGGATGGAGGTGCTGTCTCCTTCCCATCTGTCCATGAGATAGCCAATTATTCTTTGTTCTCTTGGCTCTGTGCCTTCACATATGAATCCCACGCCCCACATGGTGGTACTGCATTTTTCTTTGGGCACTCCCTTAGCTCCTAAAATGGGCTCAGCAGTATCTTTCACCATGAAAGTCATATTGTGTGTGTGTGCGTGTGTGAGTCTGTGTGTGTGTTTGTGTATACTCACTGTGTTCGAGTCAATGCCAACTCATAGGACAGGATAGAACTTACAATACTCTAACTATTTACTGGAGTAAAAAGTCCTACCTTTGTCGGAATGGAGACCCAAAACCCACCGGTAGACCATTAGACATCTCCTCAGAAGGGTCACAAAGATGGGGCGAGACAACCCGGTGTGGTATAGCACCGATGAAACACAGCAAATTTCTCTAGTTCTTTAATGACCGCACCACCCCCAGCCGTCATGAACCCAGATATGTCTTACAAACCAGAACATGTACACAGGAACGGATAAGACCTCAGGAAGAACACAGAATCCAGGACAGATAATCCTATCAGGACCACTATTGAGAGTAGCCATACCATGAGGGCAGGAGGAAGGGGCCTTTTACAGTTCTTCTAACAATACATACCTCCCTTGTATTTGTTTCCATCATCCTTTTCAAGACTTTTTATTTTTCTATTGAGCCCTGTGGATCAACTCTTCTTCTATTTCCCTCCCTCTCTCCCCCTTGTACCCTCATCGACCCTTAATAAATGAAAAAAATTTTCTTTCTTTTCCTATACCTATTGTCATTTATTTTACACTTCGAAAGTGCAGATTTAAGTTCTATAAACGGAGAATAATACCTAACAAAAACTTCCTATACTTGTGTGAAACACACAAGTATAAATGCTGCGAAAATTGACCTCATTAACATATTTATAGACATTTAATTAATACATACTTTATTGAAGATTACTGTTGTGACATTTATACAAACAAGAAAAATTAACAATCACTCAGAATTGTGAACACTTGAATATTTTATTGTATCAGCAAGGCTCAAAGGCCATGGAATTTCTGGGGGTAGAACTGAGATAGATAAAGGGTTGGTCGGTGACACTGGCTTCGGATGGGTGCATTCCTTCAGTGACGGGCCTCTCTATCAAATGCCCGCCTGCACACCGCTTCTTCTCTCTTTGCGTTGTTGTTCATATAGCTTCAGAATTAGGTTGCCAATTTCCTGCCTTTTTGTTTGCACTTTGGAAGGAGGAAACCAGTTTCTTAAATTCAAAGGTTGTTCAAAATTCACAATTGGATTTTCAAAGAAACTCTCTACATACTGTAAAAGAAAGACACCACAGTCACTCAAGTTGTTTTGCTGTGGGACATCTGGATTAAAGCCTTGCATGAGATCTTGAGAAAAACTCCGGTGTGTCCCTTTTTTCACTTCCCATTCCACCTCCAGATATTCTCTTAGAATTTGTACAGCATGAGAACGAGGTGGGCCTGGGAAAGAATCAAAAAGCAAGATGCACGGCTGTTTACACACGGTAGGCTCCAAATGCCATTGTGGTCTTTGCGGGTGGCACTGGCTGTCCTGGTCTTTTAAGAAGTCAGTATGTTCATATGGAAGCACTTTATCAGGTTCAGACGACTCATCAGGATAGTTTAGACCGACTTTACTTAATTCATGAGTGTGAAGTGGAGATCTTAAACATTCATTCTGTAGGCCACATTCACCTTTATTCTTATCAAATCCTTTCCCGAAAGGGGACTCTCTTTTATTCCATTCTTCACGCTCAAGCAACCTACGTTTCCTGTAAAGAGTCCTCGAAATTATAGGTTTGACGGAATCAGATGAAATAAACCTCACCACTAGAGTTGAACTTTTTGGTACAACTCTATTTTTCTGGTAGTGAGGATTAGGCTCATATTTTGGTTTTTCCAGACCAGGAAAACACACAACGGCCAAAAACCAATGTGCGTTTTCATTAAGAGGCACAAAAATGAAATCCTTCTCAAAAATATCTACATGTTGGGTCCAGGTTTTCACTTCCCCATGCCGCTGCTTCTGTATTGACATATTAGCGGTTTCATGAACACTTCCCATCTGTACACTACACAGTGACTTATATAGAAAAGAACTGAAGATATGGCTTCTCTTGGCTTCCTCTTTGTTCAGTTTCTCAAGCACCAAATATTTCAAATAAAAGTCAATAATAATATCATTTAGAAATCGCCCTTCATTTAGACGGCTTAGGTCCTCACTGGTAACAGGAATTCCTCCTCTAGCTGGAGGTGGGGGATATACTATGAGTTGTTCTGTAAGACCCAGAGAGGGGTTATGGCCCTCTCCCATATTGCTGCCATCACCAACAAATGCAGATTCTTGTTTGCATTGAAGCGGTATTTCAGACCCAATGGATACCTGCTTTATGATGTCTACTTTGTGTATCACAGTGTCTTCGATGCTTTGGTCATAAGAGCTTTCACAGACAAAAAGTTTGCTACTGGCTCTTGCCAAGGGAATCTTTGAAAGAAAGTTGGAAACATTATTCTTTCTCCCTATTTTTTTCAGGATATTTTTAAGTAGTGTATTTGTCTCAACATCAAGTTCAGTTTTAAACGTTAAAATTATATAATACTCTGGATTTGGTATCTTGTTTATTGCTTGACACTCATCCCAAACTTTATCCTTCTGATGCATTTGCAGCTGCATACTCAGCTTTCCATAAGCTGCTTCGGTCATGTGTAGAAACACTACTGGTGGTATTGGGACATCACACCATTCACATTTAATTAAATCAGAGGTATCTAAAGTAATCGCTACAGGATCACCTTCCGGTTCTTCTATCTGCAGCTTGATAAAATCTAAACACAAAACTACCGGCTCCATAAACACCCGGATAAGTGATCCTACTTGTACACTATGACAGTTTAAGACGACTCTCTCATGGGAAGATTGGCCATGTAAGGACCATGGACGAGGTACACCTGCTTGATCAACAATTTTAAGACATTTTAGTGGCCTGTTGTCAAGAAAATGGCCTAAACAGTCCTTCAAGCTCAGTTTTCTTGGTAATGCAACAGTATTTAACCCGGCCTGTGCTGGAATGCTACTAAGTTCAGGCTCGACAGTACTTGTGGGTTCATTCCAGGCTTTTTCAATTTTCCCGGGGGATGGAACTCGGGAAACACATGCTGAACTGGCCGGCTGAGGAGCTATGCTCTCTCTTCTATTCATACTGTCACTGTCCTCATCATCACCGGTCAAATCTATTATGTCATTTAGATGGGAAAGGTCAGTCTCCCTTTCCTGCACCTTTGCCATTGGGGTTTCGCTTGCCTCTGGCAAAACAGCTCTCCCACTGGTCTGCAAGTGTTCCCACCTCCCATCATCGCAAGTCACAGTCATATCTATGGGAGGCTTACCCTTGCTGTTGCTATAAAACTTCTTGATTAATCTTGCGTCTGGGGACCTCCGTCCTCCAGAACTCTGATGAGCAGACATCTTTAATAACGGTCCACAGGTTTCATTCAAAGCCGAGGCTTGTCTGCCGTTGCTTGGTAAGTAAGTCCTTTGTGGTTAATAACACCACCGTGGCATTTGATCTGTGCCTTTTTCTTCTTCTTTTTATGTCTTTTCCGGAGTTTGGACGATCTACAAGCGGCTCAGGGTCAGCGGCAAAACGTTCTGAAAGTGAAGCCGGATTCTCTGGAGTGGGCGTGGCATGAGTGATATTGTTGACGTCAGAATCACCCGTGGCAGCACTGTGGGGCCGACTTAACCGTAGGACAGGCTCGGGGTAAAGTTTCTGGACACGGGGTGGTATCCGTCCCGTTCTTTCCGATCCGCATTGCTTTGAGCTGCTGTTTTTCCTATGCTATCTGTGTGTTGGCATGATGAAAGTGTCTACCTAGAGCTGCAGTTCCAGAATATAATGGTGCACTTGGTGTATTTCAGTCAATTTCTAATTGCTGCTCAACATGCTAAGTGCAACTGGGTTCGCTTTCAAAGTTTTAAAGCTTTCTGTCTTGTTTCCTCTTACATATGTTTCCAAGAAACAATTTCAGATCGACAACTCAACTTTGTTCCTTTTGAGCTCTCAGATCCTCATCTTCATCTACGCTTGGTAGCTCTGCCCCATCTTTATCTCCTTCGCTTTCTTCTCCATGATCAAAGCTCCGATTATTTTCAAAACATCCATCTCTCTTAGACTCTGATGTAGCCAGAGCTCTTCTGCCTCGTGGCCCGGTCCACAGCCTCCTCTGGGCTTCTCTCCTTCTAGCCAAGAGAAATTATGATTATTTTCATTTCTTACACCCATCACTGTCTCCCTTCACCCATGTTTCTGCTGCTCCTCACGGCTGTAGTTTTTGATCGTCATCAGCTAATTCTGAAAATTTTTGGTGATATTTAGATGTTTCGTTCTTACATTTAAGAACATTCATTTGAAATTTATTTTTTTGCCAATGGCTTGAAGCAGGGCTCATTTTGTTGTCCATGAAGAGTTCATGGGATGTCTTCATACTGCGTATTAAATAGTTTAACTTATCCTCAATGACTTATAAGGCTCTAGTTATCAACTCTCGCATACTTGGCACTATTCTGTTCCATTTATTTTTCTATTTATGCGCTAATGCCACTCGCTTTTAGTCATTATATATTTGCATTTTACACAGCAATTTCCACTCAATCTTTCAACCCCAAAAACCACTTTCTGTTTTCACAGCTAAAACATTTCTAGATATGCCATATACATAGAATCATGTTATTTGTTTTGTTTTCCTTCTTTTACTTATCAATATTTTATGTTAATACATGTGTTATATATGATCATTTATTCCCTTCTATTGCTGAGTCCTAGTGTGTGTGTCTGTGAGTGTGTACACACATTTTGCTTAACCACTCCCAAATTGATGAATATTTTTTGTTTACAGGTTTTAGTTATTATGAAAAAAGCTGCTATGAGAGTTTGCATATAGGGTTTTGGGTAAACAAATATTTTCATCTCTCTTGCATAAATACTGAAGAGTGAAATTGCTGGGCTTTTGTAGTCATTGTATATATAATTTTTAAGAAACTATAAAACTTTTCAAAGGCAGATACACTGTTTTGCATACCCACCAATAGTGTCTGAGAGCATGAATTTCTCTTAATTCTCGCCAGCATTTTGTATTTTGACTCATTGTGAGCTTACCAGTTTTAGTTGCGTGTGAATTTAAATCATATTGTGATTATACTTTGCCAATTACTCATGTTAAGTATATTGTCACACGTGTATTAGTTTCAGATATCTATTGATAATCTTTTGTGAAATGTCTGTTATTTTCCTCAATATTAAAAACAGGAAAATGATTCTGTAGTCTAACTTATCATTTAGAAAACATTTCATGGAGTATGGTTTTGTTTCATAGATCACGTTTCTT